>JAPYYV010000378.1:0-35414 GCA_030522625.1 Copidosoma aretas
ATGAATATTTAGTTATTTTAATTTTAATTTTTCATACTTTCATCTACATAGACAATGCCTAGAAAATTTCTATAGTACTTTTGAGGTATTGCAACGGCACGCTAAATTGATTTTTTCAAACTATACGTAAGTTTATGAAGAATATCATCTAATATGATAAAGTCGAAATACATAATGTTAATGACTTTTATAATTAATGATTGTATTTAGCTAGTGAAAACTTATAGACTATTTAGCAAGTGTATTTTTTTGTTTATAAGAGTTTATTTTATTTAATTTTGTAAATCATTAGTCAAATAAAAGTTGTAAACGATTCCTTCACTCACTTAACGAGTGATAATATACTGAGCTTAAAGAAAACATGTAAGACTTCCTTTATTCGATCGAAAATATCACATTTTCAATTTTGCTAAAGAAAATTCATTGCAATAAATAATCTAAATAATACACTCACACAAAATACTTCAATATTCAAAAATACGTATATAAAATAGGTGTTTTAGTAAGCATGTAATAATTTTAGTAAAATGAAAATATTAGTATATTTATCATTAACATTTCAATGTATAATTGTCCTTGCATGTATAGCAAGTATACATGATTTTTCTTAGGTCGACCTATGAGGCTGACGCTAGTTGGCAAAACTTTGTAAATTATTAATGAAAAGAACATTATAAAACTATGTTATTTTTTTTCCCACTATAAGATTGGCAGCATCCTAGAAATTTTATCGGTACAATGTTTGGTGCAACAAGTTGTACTATTATTATCCTATAAGTGAGTGTGGGAACTACTTATGGCGCTATACTACACGTTGAGAGAACTATACAAATATATTCAAGAACACATCTGTTCTGAGAACATAATTTTTGTAAGACAAATTAAGATAACCAAAGATTTCCGCAAAAATAATAATAATATATTATTTACCATATCCGACAAAAATAATCTTACAGTAAAAGTGAAAAAATTTTATGATCATAAAAAAACGCATTATCTATTACATGATCTCCACGCCTAGAGTAAACTGAACAAAAATCCACTGAGACAGTTACAAAAGATATGTATACTTTATTAAAGGATCTCGATCATGATAATTCATAATATAATAATTACAACAATGTTAGGACTACCCAGAGTAGTACTCTTTTAGTCAAAATGTATGGTCTTCCAAAAGTGAACAAGCCCGATGTCCCTGTAAGGTAGTTGGCCCAAAAATAAGAGTCCTAAACTGTGAGTAAAAACTGAAATTGGTTGATTAATTTTTTAGATATAGCTAGTTATAGTCAACCTATGCTCACTTGTAAACATCTTGAGTCATTAACTTGATTTTTAAAGTAACACCTATGTTTTTCCAAGGAGTTTATTTTTACATACTTTTCAAGTTTTATCCACCAGCCTCATACGGAAAATTTCTTCCAAGGATACTACTGCCCGCAAAGAAGTAGCAGAGAGGCACCGGTCAGTGACGGACAGTTTGTCCAACTTTTATAGCGAGAGAGCGTGCTTTAAACGGCAGTGCACTATACAATTATCAGTGTCTCGGTTGTTAACAAATCTTTAGAGACTTTTTTTTTAATTAGGGTAGTGGCGATGAGGAGTCTGATTAGGAAATTTAAATTACATTTTTTAATAGTAATTTATAGCAGTAGTAACAGTATTTACAAGAGTATTTCATAGTTTCTGTTTTTATTAAGTTTCATATCTGTTAATAAAACCAAACAAAATAATTTAGAAGAATTGGGATACATTTACCATACGGTTATGGCTTGTTGCAAGGTATTACTAATTTTTTTCGAAAAAAATTTTCTGAAAGATATTTCTTTCGAAGGCAGTTTACAAATACATATGTCATGAATTCCATTGAATAATCAATTTATATTACCCAACGTTTTCTAATCAATGCTTAAAGTGAGAGAAAGGTTATATACAACAGGTATGTTTACTTTAAAAATACCCGCATCTGGTAGATGTAGACCTTCTCTGGTTGTACTTCAGCACTACTACTTACGTATGAAACTCTTCGCGGAACATACTTTTACAATAAATTGACTGTTATTGTTCAAATGATGTTGGTACGTACATAATTTACTAAGATTTTTTTGAAGTCTTATTTAGTATATTTTCTAGGAATAATGCAGCTTTTTATATTGAAAGTAGTTTTGATGTTTCCAGTTGGCAAATGATAGGATAAGCGTTAGCGTGGCTCAAGGTGTTGACTACGAAAATTGTTTGTGTGCTTATAATCTCAGTAAAAAATACTCTTTTTGTTTGATTGTAAGGCAAAGAAGCACGAGTATCATTTAATACATATTTGTAAGGTAAAAAAAATGATATCCTTGGTAACGCTATATTGTTGCTTTTAATCATATCGAACAATATTGAGCTGTTGAATCGAACTTATGAAACAAATACAATATTTTATTTTACATATAAACATAATTCAGTGCACATTTTTTTTTATTGTCGTATTACGTTATAACTGTTAATTACAATCAAATATTAATGGTCATTTAAATCTTACAAATTACACGCACGTGTATGTTTTCTTGTCGATGTACGTATGCGGAGCATCACAGCATTGATGTAAGTCGATCGAGGCAAACAATTCTTTTTTTTTACAAGTTCAATTACAAAAAAGTGTACTTAATATTTCGTTGTTTCTACACTTGCGTATTCTGAATTACAATATTTGAAATAATACATATTTAATTAAGCAACAATAGTATAAACAAACAACAGGATTTAAAAATCTTAGCAATACATGCAACAACACTTTATGCATGATTTGTAAGCAGTTAAATACCTAACTTTAAATTTTGAATTTCGCCACTTTTTATTGTGAGTGTGGTGTTTTGATATTGTCTGGTCAATGCTGCTGATGTGCGATCAGCTGAATTTCTTAAATACGTGATATGCTTAAGCATATACCTGTACCTGACCAAATAGTTCTATACTCTTACGAGCAATATTTTTACATTATGTATTATTGCTGTATATAATGTATATATTTATTGTTTTTATTGACTATGCTGACATTTGTTACCTGTTGTTTAATGTCGTTGTGCATCCACATTGAGTTTTTATTTTGATACTTTGCGTTTGTAATAAGTATTTGCTTTACATTTCAACCTGGCCTTACTTGATAATAGGTAAGATGTACTGTTTGCATTATTAAGATTTCTCTATCATTGTTATATATATGCATGTATAGCTGGTATGTATGATGTTTTGTAATTCGACCTGATAAGGTTAACAGAGGTTGCCAAAACATTGTCAATCAATAATAATGTTTTATCTGATTTATTGAATTGGCTTTTTTTGTTATTTAACTTAAATTTGTGATTTTGTACTCTAATAACCAGTTTTTGGAAATATTTACCTGAAAAACTTATTTTTGTACAAACAATTACACCTAAGAAGTCGTCCATAAACTACGTGGTAATTAGGAGGGGAGGGGGTTTGTTAGGGGAGGGGTGTTTTAATAATAATTCACGTAGCCTCGTTTTACGTAACAAAAATTGGACGGCGTAACGTAATTTTTTTAAATATAGCACCTATATAATAGCAATACAAGTTTATTACAAATTAAAATTCATAAATGATCAGGGCAATTTTATTTTGAATGAAAAATTTTATCCTGAAGAACGTAAAAAAAAACGTTTTATTCAGTCGCGGGGAGGGGCAGACGGGGGTACAAGAGAAAGCTACATTAAGCCACATGGGGAGATGGGGGGTCAAATTACGGTGAAAAAGGGTCACGTAGTTTATGGACGACCCCTAACTGATCGCACGTTAAATATTCTACAAAATTTCCTTTAGCTACCCTGTAAAATAGTAGTTTTTAAATCTTCGCTCCTATGCATGCTCCACGCTGAACTCCAAAGAAAATATCCCAGGTTTCGACTACTTTTGTTAAAAATGTTAACGTATAGTTTTAAGAACGGTTTGTTAATATGCTTGAAATCTTTTAGAGATTGATCAATTTAATAATTTCAAAAAATTTATAAATTATATTTTGCTGTCTTATAGAGAAAGCTTTGTGAGGATCTCAGGATATCCTTAAACGTTTTTGACCACACAAGGCTTTTGGTTTATATGAAGATACCCAAAACCATTGGGAAATAAAATCTAATTTCGTAGATTTTTTTTTTTTCTTCTTAATTCTATCGTTTGCAGAAGATCAATTTTTTTAACGTTGATTATTTTAAAAACATTCAATGTTTTGGATAATGAAAGATCATAAAATTTACCACAAAAATCGTTTTCAAATGTGGACAAAAGATTTTCTGGTTCGGTTTTTTTTTGAATGTGTGTTTATCAATTTGGAACAATCATTTTCATTTTAAATCGATTTTTGTATTGCATAACGTTCTTTCAGCATATTTTATGATAGAGAATCCGAAACTACATCTGATTTCTTAGGCTTAATCGTATTGAAGATAGATCAAATGAAAAATGATGAGTGTATGAGTGCATGCATACGTAAGAACATATAATCAGTCATATTGGAAATTTCTTGATTGATTTTGACCTAAAAGATATTGTTTTCTCGATAATAATCACTGCTTGAGATCAAAATGTCGATTAAATCAATTATCTGAAGATAAAGTTTTTATAATTAAAGTGAGGAATTGTATCTACAATAGAAGCAATTAGGAACTTTTGCGCTAATAAATTGGCAGCGGTTTTAAATTTCACATGTATTATGGTTTAAATGAAATGAAAATACATTTTTCGTCATGGAGAAAATACTTGGATTTGTAAGAATCTATTTCTTGCCACGACCGACAGGTATTCCATAACAGATAAGCTAATAACCAATATATATTGCAATTTTATGGACGATTACTTCAAATTTTACAACAGTTGAACGACTATGCCAGTACCAGACAATGCCGATACGAGACCACCGATATAACAGCTCATCCGGTAGTGATGGAGGAAGCTCCCCGTGATATAACACGAGCCCCACATTGAGGTCATGAGTCCGGAGCTCTAATGCCCCCACCCCTGATTGGGTGGTAGGAGATCTCCCTCAAGACACGAGCTACTTCCACTTCTAGGATATACTGTAGTGTCGGATTCCAAGATCCCCGTACTATAGCGCAAGCTCCCTCTGGATCCCCGATCCCCTATAGAGCGATCTCAAGGTAAGGACAATGATAATTTGATGCGCTCGAGAAGCACTTCTTATATCCAGAAATATGATGCGTTTGCTCTTCCTAATGTATTACTTTTTTACACTTGTCTGAGGCAAGCATGAGCGCGTCGTGTAAAACGCTTGGTGCAAATAATAATACGCCTGGTCCGCTTCTCTTATCAATAAGAGTATCAAAAGATGCGAGTCGATGACTTTGCCCACTCAAGTGTTGAGAGGCGGTGGCAGAGGTTTGAGGTTTCTGTGGACACGTCATTGCGGAGGATGTTGTCGAGGCAGGCAAGGGAGCGAATGAAAGGCGGACAAAAGAGCAAATGAGAGGCGGTGGTGAAGGGTTCTACAGACATGTCATCGAGGAGGATGTTGTCGAGGCAGGCTACAAGAAGAGGGAAAGAGTTGGAATATTATAACGAGATGTATGCGGTTGGGAAAAGCGTAGTCTAACTCTCATCGACTCCAATCCCTCGTACTGCTCGCGATGCACTCTTCCTGGACGAAATATGACCCGCTCTCTGAGCAGCGCGAGCGTAGGTATTTCTCTAATCTTTGACTCAGTACTTCTATGCCGGCTCAGTCGAACGTATATTATTCTCTTTTTTTATAATTATTGAACCGTAGTTTGTGATCGTAAGAAAAGTGTTTGGGGATGGCTTGCTTGAATAATACCAAAAATTCAAGATTAATACATATATTTATATTAGCTTGAAAAAAAAAGATTCATGGCTTATACAATGGCCGATTATTTACTTCTTTTTAATTATTTCATATCCACCTGCATCGGATGAGAGTGAATATTTTCGGAATAATTATTCCCACTGATTTTTGGTTGAGCTGCCTCGACACGCTTTTCTAAAAGAGGTTTCCGACAATCTTTATCCTCCTGCATCTTGCTGCTCCCCAAATTACTTGATTGAAGGAGGTTCGGGAGAATCATTCGTAGAGGTGAGGAACGGGGAGTCCCCCCGGCCCGCGCAGCTTGGCCCCCATACACCGCGCACCCCCTCTTGCACCCTACGAACTAGATATTTTGCTTACATTTAACGTTGGCATTGTTTAAAATGCAATGTAACATGACTCAAAATTTTGCTCACTAAATCATGAAACAATACTCCATTCGTAGGTATGGCTAATATCATTATTTATTTGTTTTACAAGAGAGTAAAAAAAAGACCACTATTGCAAGACGTACTTTATTTTTCATCTTGTTTGTCGAGGAAGTTCATAATAGCGTTTGTATATTTAGTCTCATTATCATTCTCAGATTCACTACCATAATTATCAGATTCACTACCAGCATTATCAATAACAGATCCGTCGATTTCACTAAAGGAGGGGGGCCTCCAATTACTTTTCTCCCTTCTATAACTTACTAGTGCCTCCAAAAAACTTTCAGAGTCTAGGTCAATAGCCAGAATTTAATTTGGTGAGCTTTACTAAGTGCGCAAAAAAACTTGCCAAATACACTTTTTAGTGCCTCATGAGCGCAACACATTAACACTATCATGGAATATGCAGTTTTAAGAAAATGAAGCGATGGTGTCATGTAGTCTTGAACGTTAATCGCAGTACGTCCCATGATAGATTCCAAATAAGTGGCTTTACTATGTCGGTAAACGTAGATTCGATATGCTTTTTTTGCTACGGCACACAAGTGCTGTTTTAATCGTCTCATACCACAATCACCTTCGAACCAGCAAAGTCCATGTTCTCGCGTCGACTGCTGATCGTTTTCCCTACGAACATCCTCAGGGAAGATGGAAAAATTGCATGGAGGACGCACAATCCAACGTTTAATCTTAGAAGAGACATTACCGCTACTTCTATCGGTAAAAACTGTAGTGACGCGTCAAGAAAACCTTGGATCTCTATCATATAATCAACCTTAAATAAATCCATTTTCACAGCTTAAACTTCTTGTACTAGCATGTACTTGTCACGCTTGATACCAAGCAATAAACTGAGCTGTGCTCTACGTTGTATTCGTTTATATACGATCCATTTGTTTATACTCACCTTACTTCCACCAAACTAGCTAAAAGAAATAAAATTTTGTTTGCTGAAGTATTTATAATGTGAGTAAGAGCTATATATCATAACTTTCGATCGCAAGGAAAGTTTGGGAAAAGGTTGTATACGTATCAACTAAAAGTTTCAACGTAATACATTTATTTATGATACGTCAGAATTTTGGAAGAAAAAGTACAGTGATTTTTTTTTCTATCACACGCGTTCTTCTTCTTCAGTGTCAGTGACATATTCTCACTCTATGTTGAAGTAGAACCTTTTCATCCATCTAATATTATGGTCAGCACACATAGATTTGATTGCACCATTATGGTGGGGGCAAGTGGTAGCCAATGTTGGGAGCAGCTCAAACGGTAGATAATCAGTCATATCAATAATTTGAAAATTAAACCTTTCAAGGCATTTTTTTTTTAATACTTTAATTACAAAAATCTTCTTAGCATCTTTGTTACTTTCACGAAGCACCTTACCAATTTCTGTGTAGTCAATATCACCTGATTGACAATTCAATCCCCGATAGTGAAGCTGAAGCCATAAATTTTCACGTGTATACTTTTTATTAACTTTGCGCCAAGTAAATGGTGGTTTAAAGAGAAATACTTGCGGCTTCTTATCTCCATTAAGCGATGGAATGCCAAATTCTTTGAGCACGTAATTTTTTCCAGGCTTGTTGAAGCCACGGATGTCAACTTTGTACTACATGGCAGTTAGCAATAGCATCTTTCCGATTTTTGCGATCAGTTTGGAAGGTTAATATAGCATAGCGTGGCTTTTCCAACTGATTAGACGTCTTGACGGTCCAGATATGTTTTTATGTTGTAGACAAGAGCGGATATTCAAAGAGCTCCCAAGTTCGGAAACTTATATATATAGTCTTATCTTTTTGCAAATAATTAAGCAGACGAATTTTGTAAGAATCTGCCATTACAACATAGGGCATAAGCCATAAGCCATTTAAACTTTAATATTACTATTTTAAACTCTTCCCAAGTACTGACTTTCCACTGTGGCAGAAATTCCTTGTGGAGCAACTGCATTTAAGTCATTTCTTGATCTTGTAAGTATAAACAGATGTTTTACATCAACAACAGTCTTACGATAGACTTTAGGAAAACCTTACATCACACTGAGAGGAATCATGACGTTAAGATAGCTATCCTTAGTTAGGCTCAAGGCGTTATTATGTTTCCAATCTGCATTCTTACTCAATATGTCTTGATCAAGACTAAATGTTGACCTACTTTTCATGAGGGTCGTCAGACATACATTTTTACTTTTATCTATCTTTATAGCGTTTATTTATTATCTTTATTTCTTCAAATAAGTAACAGATGGCATTGTTCACCAATTATAAATGAGTCGTTTCTGTAGTACCACCTGCTTTAATTAATTTCCCATAAATGTGTAAGAAAATGCTAGATTGTAGCAGACATAAATCTTGATAATGAATTGAAATACGGATTTTATCACTATTGCCGTAAGTTGTAGATGTGTATGGTTGATGAGCATGGATTTCATAGTGCGCAATGGATTCGACAAAGGTGACTGGAGATTGAATGCTTAGAAGGTCTTCCATCCCACTTCTTCTTTTTCCGCAGGCGGCAAAAAAAAGAACAAGTTATTTGCCACCACAAGTTATTAATTTTAAACCTATACTTTTTAAGAAATTTTTGTTTTTTTGTGTTAACGCTTTGCTGGTTTGTCGACAAATGAACTCTCTTATCTATTTTGGCTTATTTTTATAGCTTCCTCCATTCTCAGAGGTTCGTTGATGACAAAGCGTTCTCACTTAAGCTGATTTATTAATATAGTCCTGCCCAACTCTACTCTTGAACACTGTACCTATTTTAATTGAGCTGCATCAGATGTAGTCTTATAGTTATAACTTCTCCACGAAAATTAACTAAGCCACCTTCCTGATCGACAATGCGCACTTGAAGATGGTCTATGATTTTGGCGGTAATAGGTAGATACATTACTTCTAATGGAGCTTCGATGATTTTATATCCTGGGCGTAATATTGCACTCTACTCGTAAAGCGTTCACTTTGAGAACCGCTACAGATGGATCCAACTCGTGCTCGACGTTGGCCTTAAGTTGACATTTTATACATTCCATCACTGATTCTAATAAGTCCGGGGGCGAAAATCAATCGGCGCACTGCACGTGATTACACTTCGTAGCGTATTATTGTTAGTTTTCACACTAATTGTAATATTTTTGGATGATAGTTCGTTGCGAAGAAATCCTTAAATATGAGACATCTTGTAGCTGCCCGATGGTAAGGTGACTACTTCCTCTCCCAATTAAATTTGATTATTGCCAACGTCACTGTTTGGTATGGAGATAAAGGTAAGCCGCTCAACTAATTCAAGTAAGTTATTTTTGTGAGGTGATGGTTCTATTGGTGGGAAATATTTCGCTTCGAGAACAGATGTTTTTCCTGATAAACTTAATGTCAATGATTCTTCCATGACAGTTTTCCATTGACTGATGTTACTTTAGTACTGAGATGTATTTATATAGGCGGCTGACGGAGTTTTTTACAGAGAAAGCTCAAACAAAGATAGCTGCAGTTGAAAGTATCAAAATCCTGATATCTCTCATAATTACGAGTATATTTGATAAAGCTAACACCAAGATGTAGCATCAAATCACTTGCTGCTTGTAGGTCACTAAAACTATTAAAATACGTCACGTTATCGCCTCGCCATGTTTTGATTATGTCTCCTACTTTCATCCAATTGTTTTCGATCAGATTAAGCCTGGTTAATAGCCTTAACGATTCTAGTTTCAATATAAGTTATAGCACCAATAGTACTTAAACCAGCAAACACTGGAATCAGGTATGGCAGAAATCCTCTAGATTTTTGCGGCATAGATAACACTCGAGGCATCACAAAACTGTTTTTACTACCAGCTTTCTTCACAGCATGCCGTGCCCCCTTTGCCGCTAAACTTATAACTTTCCAAGCACAATCACTTCGAACAATGGATTTCGAGGCACTTTTCATAAGGCTTTTTAGAGTAATTCTCTTTCTCTTGCCTCTTTTCTTACTAACTTTTCCAGCGTTTGAAGACGCTCTCATGCCAGGTTCAGATTTTAACTTTATGATGTTGGTAACAGCATAAGCAGCAGCTTTTTTACCAAAACTTGCGTCTCAAGCCTTAAATCGTTGCCAAGCCTTTTTTGCAAGAACCTCGTCCACAGCGTTTCTTGCTGCAATAATTGCTCGGTACTGTGAGTAGGATACATAGTTTTGTTGTCAAGCCTGATCCAGTGGATTGATAGATGGATCTTCACGAGCTGACCTTTAGGCTAACTTAAAGCCAGGCCCACAATACTGATATCCTGGTAGGTGCAGCTCTATAGGCAGTTTATTAATGAGCGTGTTTATGACGATAAATGAGATCAAAATATGATTAACGCATTATTTATAGTTGTATGTTTCAGTTGAGTGAGCGCACTAATAATTTAGGGAATAAAATATAAACATTCTGTGGTAAGCAAGATAAGATGACTAATAAACCTGAAAGTATAAAGGCATACTATTTACAGTATTGGGTTTCAAAGTCAGTTGTATCAGCATACAGTCAACAGAAGCTGTTGTTAATTTCAACGAATTTGTTAAGCAAGACTAGAAAAAAAAACGTTATAGTGATATGTGGAAAAACAAAGAGCCTGCAGGCTTTTATTACTCATCCCAATGGATTGACATTTGAGAATGTTTATCTATACTTAAAATCCTTGAATCAGTCCAAGTATAAGGTTCTAAAACAGTTCTTGGAGCCAACTGATAGTGTGCAATATTTTTCATTTATCGAGCGTGAATCAGTCATATCTCTAGATAAGACACTGCCAAACTCCACAATGATATTCATGATATTGCCCGTTAAAAACTAGATAATACGACAGCCTTTTTCTGCATGGGACGAAACAAAAGCGTTGACTGATTCTATCTATGCCAATCATACGCTCAAGTTTCCAAGCATACAGTAAGAGATCATTTGAACCTTTTAGTAGTATTCCGACAAGATGATATGAATTTAAAGCACATCTATAATGCTCATGTTAGCACAGATATGACTGACAATGAATTCATAAAATTATGTATAAAGTGTTATGGAGATGGAAAAAACGGGTTTGTCGTAATAGATAAGTATATAAATGTGGAAAATGGAAGACATAGAAAAAAATTTGACTATTTTGCTACAAATATCACTTATACTTAATAAGTATGAATTAGTTTTATGTCTACTATCAAGCAGTCAACATGGACGTCATGTGGGTTAAATAACGCATTCTTTAAGAGGATGAAAAAGCGAAAAAAGCTGTTGGACACAAATACGAATTGCTAATGTTTGAAAAAGAAAATTTTGAGATGCAAATTAATAAAACTTTTAAGCCTATCCACTCTGTAAGATCATCTACGAAACGAAAAACAAAAATAGTGTACCGCAAAGACTTGAATCTCCAGGTAGAGATTCTTTGAAGTCTATTAAAGAAGAAAAAAAATATATAGATACATCAATGTCCACTCAGCCAGCAGTACTAGTGATGATGATGTTGCTTTTTCAGATGATACTATAAACGATTATGATACAGTTGTGGGAAAGAGCGATTATGCTGATAATAATAATGATGTAGAGCTAGATGCGAATACATGTTTATCTATTAATCCCTACTTACAAATAGTAGATAGAAAGCAGTCAGAAATAAACTAAATTTGCGGAATAAGAGAAGACAAAAAATAATTCAAGACCCTGACTTACAACTTGTTTCAGGGAACGATAACGAATTATGTAGAGGTTTTTGTCGTGCAGCGTAGTCATCAGCTCATCCTGCTTTGATCCCGAAGACGCTATGTGCTCAGCACAGAAAGGCAGGTCTTTGTGAGCATCACGGACTGCTTAAGGATACTCGAGATCCACTTTAAGTATGTAGCCTACCTCGAAATCATCTGAAATATTTAGAATACCTAAAGGGCTTACGTTCTGCGTTCATTTAAAACTACTGTAAGGTAATGGTTGAGTCATAGCCCAACCATAAAAACTGTTGACATCATAATGCATTGGGTATTTTTCATCTTCATCAAGTTAATAGCCTTCTGTCATATACTGTTTATTAGCTTTTGCGTAACGATTGGAGCATTGGCTGATTTCACTTCGTATACCACGTTCTAAGGACATTATCATATCAATGTTAGTCAACAATTCGAATTTAATCTGAAAAATAGTAAGTCATCTCTTTAACAAATTAATCTGGTCATGTGTGTATTTATTATACTCCGTAAATATTTTTTCTACTATGCCAACCTTTTCTAGATATGATGATAATTCATCTAAAGACAAGGCCATAAATTTAAAGCGGTCGATGAAGCGAAGGTTTATGTCAGTTCCCTCAACGAATTTCGTGAAAGATATGTATTTATTATTCGTTTGTGGAAGAAGCTGCTCTCGTCTGGGGAAGAATGCAGCGAGCTCATTATTAATTAGATGTAAATCGTAACCACTTAAGTTGTGAAAAACCACCTGTATCACTTTCGATTGTTGATAATTGAGGTTACATGAGTTATTTGCGGGGCCACGATACCTGAAAATAATACATAATCGATTATAATATATTGAAAATAGTATGATCACATAAGAAAATATTCTTAGTACTTACTTTCCCGTAAGATAGCAGTGATCTCGAATCTTCTTGTCTTTCATGTTAAAAGGCTTATTGCAAATGTGGCAGAGAGTAGCTTTGTCAAACTCCACTCTTTCTCCGAGTATCAGGCTCAACATTGATCTAGGATTTATATACAATTCTTGCAGGTCCAAGGCAAGTGAGTGGAGGTTATTTACAAACCACTTGGCTGGTGTTTTATCGTCTTCTGCACTTTGCCTGTAGCTCCTGTATTGCGATTTCCCATTATCATAACTGCATTTTATGAAAAATCCAATGCTAAATGCCTTATGCTGTTGATACGTACGATCACTCTGGACATGTTCCAATCATGATTTAAAATATGTTTCACGTCAATACTCTGTAGATCATCTTTAACTATCGCGTACTCTGCAGCTAATACTGTGTTTATCTTTAAGCTATGCTGCTATTCAAAAATCTTCTGTACTTTTTATGAACTGTCTCCTAGCATCATTCAAAAATTTGCGAAGATCTAAATGATTTAAATTTGCATTTACAACTATTAAATACGATTTTCAAAAGCACTCTTAACATCATCTAAACTGATAGAGCTCTCTTGACTATTGGTGCAGCTATTTTAGCACCTAAAACATATGACACAAAATCACTTGGCTCATTCTTGAACTGTCCTGCTCCTACTGCAACTTCATACTGAGTATTACCAGAGGCTGCTTGAGGGATATTCTGGTTCATTTTCAAACGCTTTTACTGATTCCACAACTTCCAAGCGGTCCTAAAGCAGTTGTATAACAGTCTTTACTGAGGCAATAGCAGCTTATAGTGTCTGTCTCTCTGCCACTGTTAAGTTCACTTGTCACCCAAAAATATCAGCTTTTTGCAGAGTAACGTACCCATAGTTTAAAGTCTTTGTATATGAGCAGCAGCCTCAGTCGTACTCTCAAGTTTTTGCACATCATCATATGCTTGCAATAAGCATTAGCCATATCTGTTAACTGCTGCGTGGAATCTATAATTAACTGCAACGCCATCGTATACAATGCTCCACAGCGCTAGCGTCGGCGTTAGCAAAATTATCGTGGAGTTGCTATTCGCTGTGAGAAAAGCAAGTGGTACCGTCAGCTTGTGGCCAGTGCTTGTACCACGGGGAGACGCGAACAAGCAAGTGATCGCTGCAAAATTAGGATATATAAATAAAGTAGATTTTAAGTCGCGATATAATTGCGCTGTAATTAAAAGAAAAATCAGCACTCTCACATTTTGTGAAATATAGCTAGTGAGTTGAATTTGTTTTCCTGTGAATTGAAAATAAGAGGTTGGAAAACCAAAGTGCACATGAATATCTGTCAATATCTTTGTTAATATGCGTTGTACTGGCATATATGAAGCGTAAAAGTTGTAGCTGATCAAAAAATAAATACACACGTCTTTATCTGGTCTGCGTAGGTGCAGGCATTTTGACATGATGTTTGTTGAAAGTGTAACTGCTTGGGAAAGTGAATGCAGAAAATTGTACACAGATTGACAGGCGCAGCTTCTGCTCCGCGTGACGACTACTTGACGTCCCAATGACCAAAGTGACCGAGTACATCACGCTACTGCACTCATTTTCATCAATATCTCGCACTTTTAACAAACATACTGTCAAAATGCCTGCACCAATCTACACTGTATAAAAATGTACGTATTCATTTTTGGAATACGCTTCATGTATGCCAGTACAACGCACTTAAACAAAGATATTGACAGATATTGACGTGCACTTCGGTTTTCCAACCTCTTATTTTCAATTCACAGGAAAACAAACCCAACTCACTAGCTGTGTTTTACTTTATTCGAGAGGACTGATTTTTCTCTTAATTTTAGTGCAATCAAAATCTGTTTTATTTATGAATTATAATTTTGCTGCGATCACGTTTGGCTTGCTACCTCCCGGGTTTCACTGTATCTCTACCATGGGCGCTGGCGCATATCGTTTTACCCCCTCCAGGCTTATTCGCAGAGCGAATATGATGCTCATAGCTCGAGTTAACGTACTTAACTGAACCGTATGCATGTGCATTTTTTTATACTGGTCTGTCTGTACGAACGCGATACAAGCTGTGACTAGTGGTTGGATATAAAGAGATCGCATATCGATGTAGGTGTTAGTTGGCTGATAATCGTGACAGCGTTGAGATGACTAAGTACGTGGTCGACGTTTAAGGCTGCAAGACCACCTTCAATGAACTTATACTTGAAGATGTGGCTATCATTATTCTGCAAGAAAATACTACACCATCAGTATTTCTCTTTGAGCCCCCATATTATTGGCACAGCTCTCATCTAAGAACAATTGTAAAAATCGTTGGTTGGAATGCAACTATCATGCATTGGAGCTCGGGAGAAGTGCCCTACAAAGACTTATGTGCAACTTTTCGATCTATTATTACAGAGGATAACATTATTTATGTGAAAGGTCTCGAAAAGACTAAATGGCTACGAGCAGTGCTATTAAGTAGGTATATAGCTCAAATAATCAATGTAATCCATTATGCATGCACAAGTGTAAAAATTACTTTTGTTATAGGTCTATTCATGATGTTGAAGAATGTCCATCTTTGAAAAAAATGAGTATAGATGATATCAAACTCACAAATCATATATTTGTTTTAGCGCATTTTGCTGCGAAGAATGACATAGCTTTCAAAACTTGTTTTCTGAAATTAAAATTCGTAAATTTAGAAAGATAATACAATAATTAAAATCATTGATTTGATGACTGATAATATAATAATGAAACTCATCTACTTACTAACTTGAAAATGTTATCGTAAAGAATTATACGAAAGGAATTTTTTTTTCTAAATAGTATGAATTATTAATAATGCTGTTTCATTATTGCTAATATTTACGTTATAAAGTAATCAAGTCAAATTAATTTTGATTACAACGGGAATACCCTTCAATTTTAACGTTGTATCACAAATTCTGGATGTAAAGTCTGCGTTGCAGATTAGGATTATACTTATTACACTTATTTAATTTCTCTCAATTAATTGTTCTACACTATTATTCATTTAAATGTTTTCATGAGTACATAAAGTAATTTTATAAATTTTAGGTAATTTTCTCAGTAGGCGGTACATATTTGTCATCCCTTAGATGATGTTAATTCATTTCATCAATGAGGATTATTCAAGGCAAAGAAGTTATTCATTTAAAATAGGAGATCTGAATAAAAAAAGCAGCGTTAAAACGTCTAGAAAATTGTGTTTTTATTTTTTCCTAAATTTCTTTTTCGTTGACTTATTAGTAATGTTTACAGATTTTGGATTCAATTTTTATAGTCTCGCATGCATTTTACTATTAGATCCATTATCTGTTTTATCCGTTCTCTTAATATCCACAGTGAATTATCTTCAATTTTTTTTATTTATATAACAAATAGACTAGTAAAATTAGACGTCTAGAGGTCCATTTCCAGGTATTTTTTTATTTCTTTAATCGCATTAAGATAGTGTATTACAATATATATATATATATATATATATATATATATATATATATATAATTTATCACCAAATCGTATAGCCGCTTCGTGCGTCATTAACAAATTAATGACAAAAATCCAAATTTTTCCAGTTTTGATAAAATATAATGAAAACTTCAAGTCGTACACGAAAATCATTCAAGTGAAAGTTTTAGCCTGCTTAATTATCTACAATTTGAAACAAAAAATTTCTTCTAAAACCAATAGTCAAGTTGCAAATTGCAACAAACCACAAAAATATGAAATTTCGTTCTTAATAAATAACTGTTGTTGCAATAGGCAAAAATAAAAAGACAAATTTATTGTACTACCAATAGGAGCAAAGATAGATTTTTTTCAAAAATTTGCCCTGTCTTTGCTTATAAACAATAAAGGCCTGAAACTTTGACATATTGTGGTCAAAGAGTTATACATTCAGCAGAACTTACTTGCTACTCCATAGAACTCCCTATATTTTTGATACGACGATGTATATCATAGCGTTTTCCCGTGCTTGCCCAAAAAGTCCATAGGCGAGGGTAGGCTTCTACGGCCGCGGCGGCACGGGACGGGCGGCTCGTCCGCTCGCTCGAGCTGCCAAGTTTCGGGCGCGTCTCTTTAAATCCGAGACAGTGGAAAAATCTTCAATATCTCTGATTCTGGTTGTCCTGGACTCTTCTTTTTTTTTAATTTGGAGAACCTCGTCGATATATTAACAATGATGGTATGTTCACGTGCATTAAATGTTACAAACAATTTTTTTGGTCACTTTTTTATCATTGCATTTTATCGATGTACTTTCATGGACCAATTAATCGAAGTACTTCATTTGTTACATTAGCATTCTCTAATATACAGTAGAGTACCATGCCGTTTTTTACAAAGTATACTATCGTATTGGTTGGCGTTTCCCTACATAGATTTCCTTGGTATCACTTACACTTTCGATATAAAATTGAATTTCTGAAGAGTGTACAGACTCGATTGCATCTATTATTTCGCGATTGTCACACGACTGCCCTCGGCAAGAGAGACATACATCGAAGCTTTTAAGCCCATGCTTTTTTCAACTACAAACTGTTGATCGACTCCTGTCTTCACAGCGACAAAAGACTGTTTTTAGAAGTTCTTTTGGAAGCAAGGGTTCTGTACTATAGACTGGCAGTAACCCTTTCTCCGAACTCCTCCACCCCCACTGACTCGATTACTCAATTGTAAAAAAAAAATAACGTAATTATTCACTAAGCCAAAAACCGTTTTCAATGCATTACTGTAACTTATCATTAAAAATTTGTAATTTTCATTATTGCATATTGAAATATATGATTACCTAAGTAACTAAAATTAAGGACGCTAAATCTGGATAGCACAAGAAAGTTTTACAACAAATTGAAATTTTTTATTTTTTAAGTTGCAATTTCAATTATTTAAAATCAATCCGGCCGATCGTTTTAATTTGTAGTATACTACATTCACATAATTAAAACTATATTTTAGTGTATTTTTAGCATCCTCAGGCAATTGCAACATCACTCATTTGATAATAACGAAATTGCACATTTTCGTGGCTTGTTGCAATTTGCAACTAAACTATTGGTCGTAGATAAACTTTTTTTTTTAATTGTAGATAATTTAGTTGGCTATAACTTTTACTCGAAAGATTGTCGTGTACGACGCAAAGTTTTCTTTATATTTCATCATAACTAAAAAAAATCAGGATTTTCGCCATTAATTTATTAAAAAATTATTTGGGAATTTCCGGAAAAAATAGGCCTCTGGACGTCTAATTCTACTAGTCTAGTAATAAAGTTTATTAACGAGTATAATAATCCTGCAGAAATCTTTGGTAGAGACCCAATCTATTTAAAAAATTAGCAGACTATATGGTTAATCAAATTAATTTAATTGCAGATGCTCATGAATTCTACATTAAGAGAAAAATGTAGAGCAGTCTACGTAGTACACCTGTTGTAGTAGCTCCAGCTAAATTGTAAAAAAGTGGAGTATAGTCTACTAATTTTGCATGCTGCCATCACGCGTTGACTCTATTGAAAGCAGACTGCATGAACGTCTTAATGCAACGTTAGTTGAGTCTGCTAGACACAGTTAGTCAACCGTCTTTTCAAGTCGTGTAGTAGCTGTTACAAAATTCTAATAGTTGTTATGGCTATTTTTTTTCTCTTAGTGTATACGAATGAATACATTTATGAATGCACAAAGAAACTATTCAAAATTGTATTGATTCCTTATGAACAAAAAGAGTGATATTAAAGATCAACATTTTCATTACTTTAATACTCATTATTGTATTGTTATTAAAGTTAGTGCTGCTTTAACGAGCTTTGTATTTACTTTTAGGCCACCATAACATCAATAATAATAATAATAATAATAATAATAATAATAATAATAATAATAATAATGTATGAAAATTGATTCCGACAAAAGTTGGTAAATGAGAATCGAATGTTGGGCCACTATTACAACCAGGGTCAACAAAAACAATGATGAATACAAAATTGTTATTTCTATTTATTAAGTTGTTGATGTCAGAAAACAAAAAAAGCTTAACTGGAAAACAAAGAAATCAATTCTACATTGTAGTTACTTGATTACAATTAAACTTTTTTGTTGAATATTCAATTAATTAAAGATGCTACTAAGACTTTTAAGGCAAGGCCGTACCTACATCCATATTTGGGCACTTATCACGGAGCCAAGTTCAGCTCGCCAGTAATCAAAGAGCTATCAACAAATCAGGCCCAAAATAATTACTGACATTCCTAAGACTGTCTACTTTTCTATAGTATTTGTTAAAAGTTTAAAAGTTGGATGACTTTTATGAAAAAATTATAACCTTCAATCCCAAACTTTGACAGATAAAAGTGTGTTGTAAATGAACACAGACCGGAAATTTTTTAGTACAATATCATACACTTACCTTACAGGAATGTGTGTAATAAATTTCAGATCAAAATATTTAAAAGAAAAAATTTAAGAAGAAATTTAGTAAATAAGCATAGTTCCACGCTACACTGCATCACGTGTTGTGGTCTATTTTTTCTTTTTACATTATTGCTTATAACTCGAAAAGAACGTCCATTACCTTGGGACCCTGAAGTGCTAATCTGGTTAGGAGTTTACAAGCTTCAATCCCATGTATAGCTTGTTACGGAGAGAACGCTTAAACTGCTAGTCTTTAACAAACTATGTAAGACAAAATTCTTTTTACGGAAAATAACACGGGGATCATCATTATCTCATTTTTTTCGTTAAAAATAAGCAGTTGAAGCGTTTTCTCCGTCACAAGCTGCATATGAGGTAAAAGCCCAAAGATTGATGTAGGCACGGCCTTGCCGCAGCGGAGCCCCCTTGAGTGATACCAAATTCAAAAGACATCCAAGGTTCTAGGATTCAAGTCACATGAAGAATACATTTTAAGTTATGAGCCAGTTTGCATGATTTTTTTTGTGAATAATTGACTGCATTGCAATGAGTATTGCATGAATCATGAAATTCTTATGCATGGAACAGCTAAAAATTACAGCCATATAAATGATTACATAATAACTGTAGTTACACTAAATCAATTTTCCACGGTAGGTCCTTAGGGTGGTAATGTATTATCATGGTAAACTGTGGATTAATTTGAATTATCATGTTTTTTGACTGGATGCATAAAGGGCAATGTTATTTGTCGGGAGCGTCAATTTATATGTGCATGTAAATTTATACACTAGCGTAGATAGAAGCTAAAAATTTAAAGTATTATAACGGCACAATAAGTATAACAGTAAGTAGCGCTTATATAAGCTTCATATATACCATAAAACCAACCGTTTATACAATTACTAAGACAGAAGTAGCATGAATACGTCGAATTGTGATTTATGAGTCTAAAACACATCGGGGATATTGCTTAAACTGTTTTTTACACAAAAACACGAGAAAATATACTATTCGTTTCGTTTCATATAAATAGTATATTTTATTACATTCTTTATTAAAAATAAACATTTTCCTCGCTCTCATTTTAAGTGGCTCATCACCCCATGTAGTACTCATTTTTTTGAATATTTTATCATAAATGTTTATAAAAAGTTACGGAAAGTGTCTCATAACCTGACAATAATATAGCTAGTGCTAAATATCATGAGATTCTTTTTATAAAGTTTTGTTCTTAAATTTTTTAAATACTAAAGTTCCAAAAAAAATTGGAAAAATCACTTTGAACTTTTTCAATTTACATCTAATTTACAATTTTCTGGGCACATTCTCTTCTGTAAACAAATTTATTGGGAGTCATTATGGAAAAAATTGCATAAACTTGGATAGGTTTCCCAGAAAATTCAATTGTTCATATAGAAATACGAAAAATAACTGAAAATTAGATGCAAATTGAAAAATATTAAAGTGATTTTTTTACTTTTTTTCAAGCTTGAGTATCTAAAAAATTTAACAAAATTTTATGAGAAAATCTCATGATATTTAGCACTAGCTGTATTATTGTCAGGTTAAGTGATACTTCTCGTAACTTTTTATACACATTCACCTCAAATTGATATCATGTAATTATGATGTAGTTCTTCTGAATTTTTTGAGGTTTATTGTCTTACAGGGACGCCATTAAAATATATTTGAATACGTTCGGTTCAAAACCCGTGAAAGCAAGTCACTAGGCTTATAAAATTATTATAGCTATTATCGATGTGGGTCGGAATTCATGTAGTAGATCAACTCTATGGTTTATTTACCTACACCCTATTGAAAGAAGCAAGGAACAAAATTTTGAATAAATTTCTATGATGTGCAGCAGAATATTGACACTATATTATTATAATGTGATGGGAGGGTAGACTTTTTATTACGTTTGGAAGGGAGTGCTGAAATAATTACTAGACATTTGGAAATTAAAAGGTAGTTGAGTTTAAAACAATTCTCTACCTGCTTATTAGTTTTATTATTGAAAGCTCAGGTGTAAAACGACTACCTATCATTATAGTAAGCTCCATTAGTGAATCAATACAGTTGAACATTGTTTATTAATATTGTATTGTTACTATGATTGTTGTATTATTCAAGTGAAACAAGCCTTTGAAAAAAAGGCACAAATTCAAGTAAACGTTTTTCTTATGAATAACACAGCTTTAAAAAAAAATGGGAATTCTGTTTGCGAGACTCTGACCTACCTTACTTTATGTTATTGGGCATGCTGATACTGTATCCAAAGTTTAAATAACTCTATAATGACAGGCTTTTTTTCAATTTAAAAAAAATCAAAAATTATAAAATTTCTACAGAAATAAAAACAAATTTTGTAAAACTGTTTTATCTGTCTAATCAATCTATTATTCCGAAAAATGATGACACTTGACCATTATTGTCCATAACCTTTAACTTTATTGCTATCAATTTCTATATCCCACCAGAAAGAGATTCATGCGTATATGAAGAGTCAAAATCTATAAATTTATCAGCTATGCTTTTGAATCTAATCACCATGTAAGGTTCACAGCGCCTTATTTGAACAAATCTTATACCTTCAAAAACTTTATTTATCTATAACCCCATATCTTCACAGGCAATGAACCAAAAGCATCAAGTGTGTCAGCTTCAAAAAAAATTTTTCTCATGAGTTTGCAATAAAGGATCCTCGTGGTTTATGGTGGGCAACGGAGATACTACGTGATACAGCACAGACCCTAAATAACGGCGTGTATGCCGTTATGGCAAACACATGCAACAAATCTACGATGCAGAGTGTCGGAAGCCCAGTATCGGTGTCTGGTAAGGGTGAGCGAGCGAGCCTACATGCGTCGTTATCGCGTAACTGTAGCTGTGTAGAAGCGGGTACCATGACCACTACAGAGCTTACAGTTACAAGACGTAGCACAACCGAAGTAATGCATACATATCATGAGCACGACGATCACAATAAACAAAATCAATTTTGTCATGGTTGAGGTACGTACACACCAGCAAGCATTCAAAGAACCGTTACTAATGTTACTCGTCCTTTATGCAGTTGATGTTTTGCGAGAAATATAATGAATCAGGATAAAAATAAGGTTTCACGTTTATGTGTGCAAGTTGCTATAATGTGATGATCTTATGTTATAATAAACAGGACATTACTAGTTTATAATACTCCTCACCTACAGTATGGCGAGACTTAAAAGAGCCTTGCTATTTTGAGGAGATGTAGTGTAAAAAATGAATCCAAAATTAAATGTATGTATTCAAGTTCAATGTCTTTAGTCGTTTTGATGAATGCAGTACAAGTAGCTGTAGAGGTGACTACAAATGAATAAGAAGTACACGTAGACCACGTGCAAGGTCAGATGGAATAGGAATCAAGTACAAGTGACAAGTAGCAGGAGCAGAATACGAGAAAAGAACCCAAACAATAAAGGTTATCAAAAGAAGCTCACAAACTTTTGGCTGTAAGAATAAAGAAAAAGGGGTAAAAAAACACTATATCGAAATAGAAAAGTAGAGTTCGATTTGTTACCTATCATGAATTAATTCAATTAATTCACTGCCACGATGTATTACTAGACTATTTTATTGTTTAAAACCGGGCATTTCTAAACCTAAAGAATAGCAGCTTTTTATGGACTCTTCTATTTGAAGTCTTAAGAGGCTATTACTTCATATCACAAATGTACTGGCTTCTGTACCAATAGCTCACTCTACAGTTTTTAAAGAGTCTTACAAAAGTATTAAATTTTTGTGTGTAAATTGAACTATGAAAATCATCAATGAATCATATGCGGCGATCTTAAGATCATTAGTATTATTCTAGATATGTTAAACGGAAACATTAAATACTCTTGTATTTTATGATTTTCTAACAGTAGAGATCAACAAATTTATCACGAGAAGCAAGGGTCGACCTACCAGAACTCACTACAGCCTGGAAAGCCCAACCTTTTAGAAGAACCACTTGTAGAAGAGAGAAAAACGTTACTGCCCCTACTGCATATGAACCTTGGATTGATAAAACGATACGTTAAAACTTTTGATGAATCAGGGTATTGTTTTCAATACATTTAAAAACATTGTCAAAGCTGAGTCATTTCAAGTTGGAAACTGGTATATTTAATGGCCCAGAGATTCAGACATTATTTAGTGATAAAAATTTTGCAGCTCCCATGACAGATTCTAAAAATGCTCTTTCGACTAGTTTTCGCCAGGTGCGTAAAAAATTTCTGGGGAATAAAAAAAGTAAGGATTATAAGAAATAGTTGGTATACAGTTATATTTTTCAGACTAACATAGAGATTTTTTTCTAGACAAACTCGAAGATTATAGTGTGGAGGCAGGAGAGTGATGTCATCAAGATATAAAGAAGTTTAAGAAGCAATACTAAAAAGTACGGGGTGTTAACATAATATCCGACTACTGTCGCACTTTAAAACGAGATATAGATCCCGAAAAGGTGAGTTATAGGCAGCGCTTACTTCTCAGGTCGATTAAAGAGAAACTCGTGCGTTATCAAAAAAGAACCAAAAAAAATGAGTAAAATTCTGTAGTATTTTCATTCCTTTGCAGTTATGCTTTCATCCAAGTATTTAATTTTATGTAACTTCAGAGGTAAGGGGACTCAAGAAAATAAAGCACCCCATGACATGAGAGGCAAGGGTACTTACGAAAATAAAATACCCTAAAGAAAACAAAGGCCTGCAAAGTAAACGTCGATGTTCTTGAGTTCAGAAAAATCAAGGTTTTGAATAAAAACACATGTTCCGTAGTAACCACACGATGACTTAATTATTTCATGATACAATTTTAGGTTCTCTAACTGCGGGGTTTGAAAGAGTACTTGTTTAGAGCATATTTATTATTCATTGTTATTCAAACGCGCATGATTATCTTTTGAGTAAGTTATGGGGATTAAGGTTAATAAATTCAAGGGTCATAAAAATTTATGGTTTAGTGTTATTGATTTTGGAAGTAATGGATTGATTATGCTGATGAACGTTTTTACTTTTATTTTTTATTTTTAGTCAATTTTATATTGTCTCGTCTATTTGCCAAGTTACAAAAAATCCTGACATGGTAAGGTTATTCAGACTGAAGATTCGGTTTTAGCATGCTTAATTACATATTGTAAGGTAGTTTAGGAACTCGCATACAGAATTCCAATTTTTTTTGTGGAACATCTTACCCCATTATTGATTTATCGAAAGCCAGTCCAACACTACGTCAGCGAACACTAATCTTCTCTAAAAGAATAAAGCTTGTATTGTTAAAACGCTAAATCAAAATAAATGTATTGGAAAACTTCAGAGATTCTACTAATGATAGTTTCTTTCACGCGCAGGACTCAGATTTAGCCTCTTAAATCGTCTATAACGCGATTTTAGAGGTAACTGCAACATTCTATAGGTAATACTTATTATTAACTTTTACAGCTAACAGCAATCTGAAAAATATATCGATAGGTGTTTGCAATTTGGCCGCGTATTTAAGATTATTGTGGCGTTGCGATTTATTAGTCACGTTCGAGACGAATATTTTTCCACAGAAGTGTATATTTTTTTTGTTGGAGCAAATTTTTGTTTTACTGTGATTCAAAGAGTGGTTGTTTCCAACATCTTTTTTTTAATGGTTATTCTGTCAAAAAATATAAAAAATTCTCATGCACTTTTTATGATCTAAAGAACAACATTTTTTTTCAGTTGGATTTTAGATTCCAAACTTTTCTCCTGAATGTCCTAAATGAATGGCTTTTTTTCTGCACTTGGGCGAGGATTTGTCCAGCTTGTTGTAGACTTATTATTTTTTATCGACTTAAACATTTATCGAAAGTAATCGCATTATACACTATAAGCCCGTATTATTTGTTAGTGATAAAGTGATATACCCCTGGAATTTGTAGCTAATTTGTTGTATAGATAAACAAGGCCACTCAAATAGTGCAACGTATAAAGATTAGTCTTGGTGTCTTGTAAGCTCATAAGAATGCTTTTGCCAAAACAACAGCCAATTATCCTATTACCAGAGTTGAGCAAAAATCTTGACTATGCATAGCAGTATCGCTGGTGACACTTTGGATAGCATACTTTTCTAAGCGAATCATCTGTGAGTTCGTTGACCATCGAGGATCAAGCATTTATCGGTCACTAAAAATTATATTTTGTTAATTTTTTAAAATTTCCAAAAATTTTCTTTCTCGTACGTTGATGGTATATACTCAGTCAGCCGATACAATCGCGTTTTATAGGTCCAAGTACAGTATTTATTCGATGCCGCAAGCCTCTCAACGTCTTGGTAAGCGAAACGATATCTTTTGCGCCAATATTATTGCCAACAGCATGGGTAAGCGTAGTGGGAGCCGACAGTCAGGAACACTGTGTTTGTGAGCTGATCGATCAGGGTTTACAGTGTTCGTTCCTTATCAACCGCTTAGCTGACACGCTACAGCTTCCACGCGCCCCTGCTTATGTGTCGATCGACGGAGTGGCTGTAGTCCATCCTGCAGCAGCCCTTGGCCGGAGTAAGGTAACCGTCAAGTCTTGCAGCACAACCTTTTCGCTTGACGTAAACATGCTACTCTTGAAAACAGCCACATCGTATCAGCCTCGAGTGCATCGCCTTACCGACGGCTGGCATTATCTACGCGACCTGCAGCTAGCCGACCGCCTATATTCGCCATCATTTGAGCCCATCGAACTGCTCTTAGGCATTTCAGTGTGTGCCCATATAATTCGACGTGGTCTTCGCCAGCCTCAGTACCCCGATGCACCCATCGCCCATCAGACTACGTTCAGGTGGATTCTCTCCGGGCCAGTCGGGTCATATAGGCTACCATCTATTTCGTCATAAAGTTTCTCCAGGATAACTTCACATCATAATTTTATCTTTAAGAAAAAAAATGTTCACGCCAAACGTAAACTTTTAATTTGGAAAATTTGTCTTATTTCTCTTATATAATTCGCTAAATTTAATATTAAAAATTAGCTAGAAAATACTTGTAAGGTTGCTATATAACTCCAAAATAATCTGTTTTCAAATCCATTACTGTTGCTCTATATTTGCGCTTCTCCGTTTCAAACAGCCGTTACACATTATTTTTATTTTCTCTCTTAATGCATTGTAATCCCCTGCTGTGGTTTAAATGTAAATATATGTGTGTGTCTGTGAGTGCAGGAAAGTTTCTTGAACTCTTCTGAAAACGCTTACTATCGCAATAAAATGTAACGCTTAGGCAGATCAGTCATAATCTACGAGTTAAAACCTCTTTACTCGAGCAATCAATATTAAACTGACACGCTACTTAAGGTAGTTCCCTTGCGAAAATCAACGTAATGACATATGTTTAATTTTATATATTTTGATCCGCTGAATCCAATGGTATCCTTATTTATATCCCAAACCTGACAAAATCTCGAAAAATTTTAACTCAAAGATTTAATCTTCAACATTAGCCCTCATGAAATAGCATCAGAAAATGAGTTACGCATGCATTTTCCGAAGAAAATTGAAATATCTTAGCAGACACATTATGAGGTACTTGTAGAAAAATTTCTCTCCTTTCTAATGTCAGTTTGTAAAGTGCAGTTAGCGAGGCAGTTCCTTAAAATATTTGCAAAGAAATAAAATAAAAATCTGTTTAAGACAGTTATGAGACGGTAATCCGCACTTCTGCTAGGTGTACATGTATACCTATAGGTATGTGTGCTCGCTTGACTGCAGCTAGACATTGGCTGCCTCGGATACATTTGGCTGTACTCGGATTTTAGAAGTGTGACGTGTGACTGTCAGACATTTCATATCTATATGTAGACAAGGGAGCTAACTTTAATAAACGCTACTAATTTTTTAACCACAAATCTTGAAACTCGTATTTGACTACTTTCTTTGTACCAAATCTTTTCTTCCGTCAGTTCCTGAAAAATTAATTAAAAAGATTCCACGTTCTGCAAGAGCTCAGCTTGACTGTAACAAGACCATTAATTTTTTTAGCTAATACGCGTGTATGAACACATATTTAAAAAATGATAGTATAGGCTTGGATGTCGAATGATTCGGAAAATCTGCACATTTACGTTAATGTGTTGTTGTCGGACAAACTTATCGGACACAAATTATTATGTGACATATATTGTGTGACATACTCATGCCTTTATTTTGACTTGTTACATACGGTTTGGATCGCGTAACACCCATATTTTTAACGCTAGAAAAAGACACAGGAAAAGAATGGATAATTAAAGAAAAAAAAAAAAAAAAAAAAAAAAAAAATGAAATTTTCCTATTTCATTCATGTCCTAGCCCAGAATAGTGGTAGAGCATTCTATGAGACATCAGTATAAAGTACTTGAAAAGATATTTGAATTCAAACCGAGGTAGAATCAACAAATTTACTGAGGTTCAAAGGTACAAGTAATTGAAGTTTCAGTTCAAAATCTCATAATTTTCAAAATATAAAAATTTATTCAATTTAGAACTCTGAATCTAGTCGCTTTTAACTTTGGGCCCGGAAACGTTTTTAACTTTATGTGAGCTCCAATAAAAGCTGTTTTAAAGTAGTTTCGATAAATTTTAATAGAATCTTCTACCTTAATTCTGAACTAAAATACTATTGAAATAGAGAAGCATGTTTTTACACAAAAAAAACGAAGTTTGTGTTAGATTTTGTTTTAATCATTTTTTGTTACTTCTTCCAGTGTGCAAAAAAAGGGTGTCATGCAGGCCAATGTGTTTGGAAGGTCAAAACAAAGACGGCATATTATGCGCATAAGTAATAATAAAAGCTCTTACATCGAATAGAGGTAATATCTGCCTTCAGAAAACTTAGTGCGATGTATTCTTATTATTTTATAGGCAAAAACTGTATGCCCTAAAAAAATCATTACTCACTGTTGTTGGTGTTGTAAACATATTTGGAGTTATACCACCCCCGATTAGTTGTGCTGCTTGGGTGCTGGTTGCTGATACAGCAACCCTACCGCGACCGGTGCTTGTTATTGAACCTGGATGAATATTTGGTTGACCTGAAATAGAAATCTATTTTGATTTTATGTCGGTTGAATGTTAATATAAGTTCCGATGAAGTATACAACATTTTTTATAAATTTAACCATTCTCAATTTCTAGCTAGACCTCGTGCATCGATCTCCTTACGTGAAAAAATGAGTTAACGCACGCAGACTCTTATAATTTTTATAGCATATTTGAAAAGCATTATTTGTTTATAGTCCTGGATTTGATGTACAACGATTTTCCGACTCAATCTTATAGCTAAGCACTCTCTTCGAATTGAAAAAAAAAACTTTTCCCTCCTAATTCTTAATTAATGACAGGATACTTTGGTTTAATTATTACTTTTGGTTACCAGCTGTGTGCCTATTTTTATTACTTTAAGTGCAAAAAGATGTATTATTAATGAACAACAGACCAACAAAAAAAAATTTGTTCAGCTGACTAGACCATGTTCATCTTATGTTTTTTGGGTCGCTTAATTCGAATCCAAAGTCTGTTTTACTCCATCACACTAGAGGCTTTGATAACCTCAAAAATTAGCCTAAAAATCTAGTAATTTCTCCACAAGAACAAAAATTATTTAGCTGACTAGACCATATTAATCTTATGTTTTTTGGGTCGCTGAATTCGAATCTGAGGTCCGTTTTACTCCATCACTCTTTAGTTTTTCATAACCTCAAAAAATTAGGTTAAAAATCCAGTAACTACTCCTAACTTTAATCCATCGATTTTTTAGTACAAAAAAACAATAACTACTTAAACCTTATGCCCCTTAATCCAAAAAAACCCAAATCTTATAATACTTAAACCTCTTAACCTCCTAACAACTTAACCAGGTGACGTTATTACTAGATTGGGTCTATCAAAATTTTCTATCTTAATGGTTTAACCCAATAATGGCGGTGTAAAGCAAAACTCAGATTCGAATTCAATAACCCCAGAAACATAATTTGAACACGGTATACTCAAAAAAGCATTTTATTGATTTTTCCGGTATAGGGCTATGGAGTTAAGTTATTAGGAGGTAAAGAGGTCAAAGTGTTATAAGATCTTGGTTTTCTTAGATCAAGGGGCTTAGGGTTTAAGTAGTTATTGTTTTTTTTACTAAAGAATCGATGGATTCAAGTTAGGAAAAATTACTGGATTTTAAGGCTAATTTTTTGAGGTTATAAAAAACTTAAGGGTGCTGTGGTAAAACAGAGCTCAGATTCGAATTCAGCGACCCAAAAAACCGAAGATTAACATGATCTAGTCAGCTGTACAATTTTTTTTTTGGGCAGTGTTGCCAAACAATGTAAGCGAGCGGTGTGCAGAAATTCAGTGTTAGTGTGTAAGCCTTTAAAATATGACTTCAATATGGAGTGCAACCTGGGCAAGGGACCAGGCTGTTCCAGGGCAGATTGATCAGCATTCATCACACAAGGTTTTCCTAAGACTTTTGTCTCCCCACCGGCGATACCATAGGCAAATACGGAATTTTTAATATACATTCAAAAGCAAAGTAAGATACATAATTATATACAATATATACTAATACGGGCATCATGTTTCAAGTTTTACAGAGATCTTAATACGGTATTTACACTTATAAGAAATCAATAAATGCTAAATTTCCACTATAATAAGAACATAACTGCAAAAATAGAATAGATAAATTGAGTAATTAATATTTAGTAGAAAAAACTATTGATACTTTTTGCGGGTTTCTATCCAGTTATCACTTTGGAGAATTTTTGTAACGACAAGCCTTAAAGCTACAAGGACGAGATTAGCGATTGACTTCCGTATTCTGCCATACACAACCAACAAAAATGAAAAGAGAAATATTGTCAGGTAATGGAAAATAGGGACACCAAAAAATAAACGTAAGACGAATACTATACGAATCAACAACATCAAACGCGACGACACATAAATGGAATACCCATAGCCCTAATTCTAAAAAGACGAACACACATGCAAGCTTATAACAGATATATTAATATAAATACATTGAGAATTAAAAAGGAATACACATAGGAGGACATGCAGACACTCAAGCTGAATAGCGTAAGCAAAAATGTAGGACATAGATACACAAAATGAAAGAATCAAAAAAACCAAGTCATTATTATTCGGACAAAAATACATTAAACTAAACGATAAACAGTTTAGCATACATTAACGCCTCGCACTAAGACTCAAACAGTTCAAGGCGTTGGACGAAGACCTGAACAGTTCGCTTAGCTTAGACGAAGATTACCAAACTGCACAGGTCTTCCTCCGAACTCAGGGCACAGTGCGAAACTTCATCAGAGCGCAGTGAACTGTACGGGTCCTTGTCTAACTGCTCATACGTACGGTTTTTCGTCCAAACCTGAACTGTATGCGTTTTCGTGCCCGATGGCGATATTCAAAACATTCGTTCACAAAGGTAGCAAGATATTAAACATTTTTTTGGAATATTAAAGAGAAAGGGACGAAAAGTTATCGGACAAAAAGAACATCAAATAATATATGAACATTGAGTCACAAACAAAAATAATGATTAACACAGGGCTAAGTCACAAGTGCGTAAAGAAATATCGAATTAGAGAGATGGGATGCTTAGACGGAGACAATGACAGACAAAAAATGTTAAATGAAAAGAAAAATACTGTATATCAGACACGCAGATATGAATTTACAAGTTTACACAGCTTTACTAAATTTCGAAAAAATATAATATGTTATACCCGATAACGTTTCTGAGATTTTTGTTGTTGATATACATAAATCTCAAGTTCACACACTGCTTACGCATGAAGCCATGATCGTACCCACTACTCACATGCCCATTACTACATACATACCTCGGCTTACACACTTTACAAATACTCTCACAACACTTCCCCTAGTAAGAAAAGCATTCCTGATTATTAATCATAATAAAGTGTAATCCTTAAAATATTGGGGTAACTTCTTCTCTTTATGATGTCTCTTTTCTTGCTGCACCACTTGAAGCGGTCTAGCTGCTGCCCTCGACTAAGCTCCACGTGACTTCGATTCGCGTTGTTATCCTCTACCTAGACCTCTAATCCTGCTTTCCCGGTGCGGTGGAAAGCTATCTCCTATCGACAGTAGTACTTGAATCTGTTCCTCCATGGGTACGAAGTAGTCATCGGAACCCAGATCCTCACTGACTTAAGCCTAAGGCGCTAAGCGCAGTTGATCGACACGCCTATTCCACTCTCTTCTGTCTTCGAGACGCACTAGGTAACGTAAATGCCCGGTGCGCTTGATAATTTTTTGTAGCCCTATTCAACTTTATTTAGATAATAAAGAGTAACCACCGTATCTCCTACTGCAAAACTTTTACACTTTGCATCGCTATGAACAATATCAATTCTGTTTTTATTAGGCGATCTCATGAAATCTAACTTATATTTAAGTTTTCGGCCAAACATCAATTCTGCCGGAGATATATTCGTTTAAGCGTGTGGCATACATCAATAACGCGCTAAAATAGCTTGTAATTCAGAATCTAAAGTCGCATAATTTTCAATCTTTGCAAGAGCTTTCTTTACTGTCTGGACATAACGCTCCGCTTGACCGTTTCTTGCTGGATGATAGGGCGCCGTAACTTTAAGTATGATGCCATTCTCCTTTATAAAATACTTAAACGCATCTGATGTGAAGGTTAGGCCGTTATCTGACATAATACCTTGTGGAATCCCGAAAAATGCAAAAATTTCCTTACAAATTTAAATAGTTGGTTGGCCAACATGCTCTTAACGAAACGTACGTGCAGATATTTAGTAGAAGCATCTACGAGAATAAAAAAAAAAACGACCCAAATATGACCCCGTGAAATCGAAATGCACTCGCTGGAATGGGGCGGTAGCTGGTTGACACACATGTAACTCTGCATCTTCCGGGTTGTTAACAAGTAATTGATACTTTACACAAGTATTTGCTATGTCCCCAATGGCTATAGGTAGGCTCGGACACCACACATAACCGCGCGCTAGCCCCTTTATTTTTACTTCGCCAAAATGTTCAACATGAAATTCTTTTAGTATCTGCTCATGCAAATATGCCAGAAATAGATCCTATGGCCGCGCACTAACATTTTTTTCTCAACACCAAATTCTCTCGGATTGACATTGCAAGTGTCTTTATGCGATAATTCTTTGCCCTTCTGCAATGCTTCATTAACTTTTTCCATGTCTCTACTACTACGATTTGCGCAAATGATTTCCTCACAAGACAAATTTAATTTCATCGTAGGAGAAATATCATTCCTCGGCCACATCGTATCAGGAAAAAGAATAAAGACGGAATCGGAGATGATTAAGACCGTGAATTGCCGATTCCGAGTACAAAAAACAATGTATTCATCAAAGACTTCCCTGATATGGTTCACCCTTTCCATAGTTTGACTTTCAAAAACATACAGTTTAAATGGTCTTCAGAAAATTAGAAAGCGTTTCCCAATTAATGGCCGTACTTACGTTTCCTTTAATTTTGGTATTCCCTGGGTTGAATTGTATATTGATCCCAGATACCGACGCTTCAGATCATGAGATTAGATTAATTTCGTCTCAGAATTAGGATAGCAAGGAGAGGGTAATAGCTTACTATAGTCGTATGTACAGCCTATCGAAAAAAAATATTGTGCAACTCGTAAAGAGTTGTTAGCGATGGTCTAGTCGGTAAAATATCTTCGTTATTACTCGTACAAAGAGAAAATTTTAATCAGAATACATTCTGCCACAACTTCACTATCATCATTTATGTAATTAGATGATCAACCAGCTAGATAGCATGGATTTCTAAATCAGTACATGATCAAGATTGTTTATAGGAAGGAAACCACTCACGGAAACGTAGAAGAAATAAATTTTTTCGAAAAAATCAAATATCTACATTTAATAAATGTAAATAAAAAAAACGAGTCAACAAAATTTAATTTGTCGGTTTCCGCATTGATAGGTATCGAAAATAAAAAAAAAGCTCTTCAGGGTCGTAACCGGTCAAGCGAATTCTAATATACACATGATTACACACAAACATACACACACACGCACATGCAGACAAACGTTTGCTAAAATAGAAGCTAAAATAGCCAGTAATTCTATGAAAGCGGACTTTTTCGATGCTACCCAGAAACAAAAAAACACGGTCGTTAAGATTTAAACATACTTTCAGGAGGTTTGGGAGAAAAGTTAAAAATCAAGAATCTTCTTTAAAAAATATATGTCGTTCTACAACACATCAGAAGTGCGTATGAATTCTTTCAGATTTTTCGGCAGGAAAATTTTTAAGAAAAAGAATGTTGAAAATAGGAAATATAACACGGGCTCTTATGGAAGGACGAGATTCAGTCGCCTTTCAGTTAGAATTGCAGTATATTGTAAATATGTTTGTACAAAAAATGAAGTTTCTACAGATACCTTGGTACAAAAGAAAAATACTTGTAAAAAAATCAATCCTTCCCAGGCAATTATAAGATGTATCAATCTTTTAAGGTTGTTAATAATGAGTTTGTAGACTTCAAGAGGAGGTGCGCGGTAAAGGGGGCCTAGCTGCGCGGGCCAGGGGAACTCCGCATTTCTCACCCCTCTAAGCGAAACTCCCAAACCTTTTTAAAACGTAGTATACTTTTCAGCTCTGTGGCTGTTGTACAACATGACCTAAAAAATTCATAAAAGTCAAGAATAAGGTTTTTTTGATTAAAAAAAAAAAACAACGAAGCAACCTACAGATAAAGCTCCGATAGAAAGTTGTGTATATTATAAATTGTTTAGATTTGTAATATTATACGAAATAATTTCAAAAAATCGTCAAGAATTGTGGTTTTCTTTATTTTGAACGTAATTCTTTTCATTTTTAACGAAATGACTCTATAAGGTAAATGTACCAATGCTTGGCCATATAAGTAAGCAAATTTTGAAAATAATCATTTGAAATAAAGTTATTATTTATTATTCAACTTAGTCGAATGTCTTAATGGTTGGCCACTGTAGAAAAAAGTTGTCCCTGTGGCCAAAAGTTCATGTCCCAATAACTGGCCGTTTTCATGAATTGTACGCATTTTACATTGGCCAATTATTGGGACGCACAAAAAGTAAGGTTATGTAGAAAGATGTCCTAATGCCTGGCAAACCGTTGAAAATCTCTTCCTTTAAATGCTTTTTTCTTATTATAGTGGAATAATATTTATGAGGCCACTTCTTTATAGGAAATATGTATGAGTTCCTAACTTAAATATATTTTTTCATTTATTTTACAGCTACGGAAATTCGTACAAATCATTGAATCGTATTTGTGGCAAAGCATTGGGATCACTTTTTTGGTAGCCAAGCATTGGTACATTTACCTTACATAGTGAAAAAGTAGCCCTTATAAGATAAAAAAGATGTATTTTCGCAAAATTAAAAAAAAAAGAAAAATTATCCGATTCATAGTGAAATTGTAAAAAAAGGGCCTTTTCGTAATCGGCCATTGCCTGGCTTTGGCAGGGCACGCAGGATCCATTCAGGGCTTAAATTCTTTGTAAGACATAGTTCTAATATGATAAGCATCACAAAAATATATTTCTAATTTTGAAACTAACAAAATCGAAGCACAATAGTTAACTTTTTTAGATCTCGTTATTGCGATATGATTCTCCAGATTAATAGTAAATACACATTTTATTGATGGGAAAGAGCTTTTCAACAAATATACCAACAAAATAATAACCTAACTAAGAGCGTATTAGACAAAAATTTTCTTTTAATATTTTTATTCAGTAAGATCTTTATAAAAATTGGCTACTTTCCTTGATAGTTGACAAGAGTACTCAAGATTTTTAAAATGGGCTGCCACCTTTTACTCTAGAATGTTAGGTATACGCGCTAGCCTACAGGGGGAGAGAATAGCGAAGAATGAGGAGGGAAAAAGATAGAGCACATGAAAGAAAAAATCATGTACAGTGAACGTCTACATTAGGGTGGTCGTTAGCATTTTTTTTACGACTTTTTAATGAGTGCCGGGCAGAAATCGCTTCTATAGGCCGAAAAACTCGTGCGCAAATCCCAAGTTGCATTATCGGATCCTTTTAACACGTGCCG
>JAPYYV010000379.1:0-42603 GCA_030522625.1 Copidosoma aretas
CTGCATCAACTTGTGTCTGATTTTTGTGCTATTCAACACAACTCCTAACCGTCCGAAGTTTCACGTTCAAAGCAACTTGAAACTTACATATATATATATACCTTACGCCAAAATATTATAATGCGTAAGAGAGATAAGGTATGAGCATCGTGTTACTCATGCCAAGCGTTGTACACAACGTGCTGATGCTTGCCTCTGCTAATTATATCTCTCGCTTCGATTGAAAACAAAATGCGTTCGAGTAAGCAGGCATTGACAGATCGTGTCGAAGATGAGGAAAATACATAAGCTGCTAAGAGAGTGGGTCATATTTCGTCTAGGGAAAGTGCGTCTCGAGCAGTACGAGGGATTGGAGTCGATGATAGTTGCGCAGTTCCCAACCGCATACATCTCGACCTAATATTCTGACTTTCTCTCTCTCTCTCTCTCTCTCTCTCTTTCTCTCTTGCCTCTCTTGCCTTTCTGCCGTTTGGTCTAGCCATAAATAAACGATATCAAATCAAATCAAATCTCTCTTTTTCTTACTCTCTCTCCCTCTTGCTCGTCTCGACAACATCCTTTGCGATGACGTTGGAACCTTTGCCCTCGCCTCTTAGCATGACTGAGTTGCGCTACGTTTTTTCCAACTGCATACATCTCGTTCTAGTATTTTCTCTCTCGTTCTCTCTCTCACTGACTCACTCGCTCTCTTGCCCACATCGACCGCATCTGCCGCAAAGACTCGTCCTCTCATTCGCTCTCTTGCACACCTAGACAACATCCTCTACGATGATGTAAAAACCTTTGCCATCATCTCTCAGCACTTGAGGGGGAGCTCCAGAGTCGTGACGTCAGAGCTCATGCTATAGTATGGGGAAACTCCCCCTACCCTTACCAGTTGAACTATAGTTTGTGAGCTGAAACCGCAGTGAGCTTGTACCAGCACCAAAGTCGTGACGTCGGAGTAATGCTCGTGCTTCAAGGGAACTTCCCCCATCACTAACAGGAGATCTATAGCGGTGGTGTCATATCGGCATGGGCTGGCATCAACATGGTCTAGTATCGGCGTAGCGTATCTACTATGACTGATCATATACATTCCTTATTTACACTTACGCACACCCAGCTAATAAATTGGAGAACTCCCCATACTACTACCGGGTGAGCTATAGCGGTGGTCTCGTATCGGCATGGTCTTGTATCTGCGTGGTCTGGTATCGGCATGGTCTCATATCGGCGTAGCATGTCTACTAGTCATATCTAAGGATTTTTTTAGACGATTTCCAACAGGGTTTTTTTTTTTGTTTTTGCATTCCTATTAGCGCTGTAAATTTTTTTTTGAGTTTTGCTGTATATGTATATTTTTTTTTATTTCGATTTTATCGATTTTTAAAAATTAATTTTTTCGGAAAAGTTGATTATTAATCTATTTTTTGTTATTTTGGGATATCTCAAAAGAAAAATTCTAAAAAATGATATAATTTTACTTAAAAAATCGTACTGAGTCACAATTAAAAGAATCGAGTGGCTGGGCGTGCGTAGGTGTAAATAGGGAGCTTATATACGCATTCATATCTCAGGATTTCTTTGGACGACTTTGTTCCAATAGGACTTTTGCTTGTGTTTTTAGATTATTATCACCGCTGAAAAAAGACTCAAGTTTTTCTGTAGATTTATTTGTTTTATTCCAATTTGATGGATTTTCAAAAATCAATTTTTTTTTGAACATATGAATTTTTTGCAAGTAAATATTGTTTCATAATATTTAGTAGTAGAATATCTTGAAGATAAAATTTTCCAAATAATGATTTTTAGATTTCGAAAAAAAATTCATATGTGTGTGTGTAAAAAAGGAGAAGAACATGTGAATCAGGAAGCTATGTGCAAATAAATTTGCAGGGGTTTTCTATAAAACAATACTTGGATTTTTTTTCCAATGTCAGCTATTAATTTGAACCTATAGGCGGATTTTGATGATCTAGGGCTTATAATTGTTGCTTCTATATATATTAAGGAATTGGATTACTCGATACATGTTTTTAACCTTCTTTGATCTAAAACTTTACTTCTTAAATAGTAATTTCTTATACATTGCAGAAATGACTTTTCTTCCATTTTAATCATATCTTTAATTTATCATGTTTTTCTTTCTTAAAAGATAAATTATTTTGTTTTGAAATATTACTTATATCTTAGGACCATACATACAGATAATGATAGTCTGGAGATCAAAATATTTGTTTCTATATTTTTAGGATATCTTTGAAAGCAAATTCAAGTTTCAAACCTCATTAAGGTAACTCATCACCCCTGTATAGCATATATTTAGAATATTTTATTACTAATGTTTATTTAGGATTATGAGACGCGTCACTGAACCTGAAAATCATATAGCTAGTGCCGAATATCATGCGCTTTTTTATATAAAATTTTTTTGCTAAATTTTGCAGATACCGAAGCTTGAAAAAAAATTCAATAAATTACCTAAATCTTTTCAATTAACATATGATGTTTAATTGTTCAGGCTTACTTTCTTTCTTAAACAAATATATTGAGAGCCATCACTAAAAAAAACTGCATAAATTTGGATAGCGTTTCCAATAAATTTAGCTGTTTATATGGAAATACGAACAATAAATGAACAACTAAATTTTCTGGGAAACGTATCCAAGTTTTTATAATTAATTTCGTGATGACTCCCGATAGATTTATTTAGGCAAGGAAATGAGCCTTAAAATCAAAAGTCCGATGAGAATTGACAACGATTGAAGTATTTTATTGTAAATTTTGTTTTTTCAAGCTCGGTATCTTAAAATTTTAACAACAAAATTTTATGAAAAATCCGCGTGATATTAAGCACTAGCTATATTATTGTCAGGTTGAGTGACACTTCTCATAACTTTTCATAAATACTTACGAAAAACTATTTAAAACATGTACTGTATAGGGGTGATGAGCCAGTTAAAGGTTTTTATACCAAGTATTGATGTCCAATAAGCGGTTATTTTCTTATTTCAGGGTGAACCATTCCTAATTTAATTCCCTGAATTGTGTCCTTACTTCGATAGTTGTTTCTTATTCTGAATAAACGTTTAACGGTAATGTGCTTGTTGTTTATTTAAGAAATATTGCAATTTTCTTGAAAAATGAGTCATATCACAGAAACTTCTAGACATATTTTAATGATACAGGGCCTAAAATATGCATGTCTTCCTTTTCATAGCAACGTTCAAAAAAGATCCCAGTTTTATATTTCATTTAGGTTGTATTGAAGATTCCTGATTGTGTAAGAATGGTTTTCATAATTCTATTTGAGAAAATATCTTTTTTTTTAAATAAAGATGTACTGTATCTAGTTTTGAATTTGAAAGTATCTCATTTGCCTGTGGACAAGAGCAACGGCTTCTCTGCCCAAGCAGTAGGTAAAATTGTATTTGCACCATATCTCAAAATAACAAAGTCTAGGATAGATCATTCATCGTCAGAGGTCTTGCTTTAGGCTACAATACATGGACGATTTTGGACTATCTTTATTTTACTTGTCGAGGTGTTTTTATCGTGAAACAAAAAAAGGTAATATATTAATAATAGTTCGCTCTTCTGGAGAATTAATGTAACTTTATTCTCAATTTTGAACAATTTTCTACGATTTTCAGTCGACACAATGCTGATATATTATTTCATTCGTTTTTTCATCAGAAGAAGAAGTAGAACTATAATATTTACCAAAATTTTTTATTTACTTATTTTTAGCAGTTTATTTTACAGAAGGATAATATTTGTGTAAATTCATTATTATTTCCAAAATTATTTTTACTCTTAGAACAAAAAATAAATATCTCTTTTTTGATGGATACACAATATCTGTGCTTTTGTATTATATTAGCACTCTGCGGTCACAACAGGTTAAATATTTCATCTTTAAATTGATGATTTTATCTTGTAGAATAATCTTATTTCATATCTTAATCTTTGTTTTCAATTTTACGTTTAATAAGTATTTGTATGATGTGATAAACACGTTATACCGTGCCGTAGCAATATCTCAACGGTACTGTGAAAATTTTCTAGGCATTATATCTTTGCAAGGAAGTATTATGAATTCAAATTATACAATTAAATAATAATACTGCTTCATTTTGTGAAAGTTGTAAGTAAGTTTAAGGTTTTAACTTCTAATTATGTGTGAACTAAATTACTGTTATTTAACTGCATACTTTTCATTTATATGTTTCTGTATGTAGTAGTACTTTTTTTTGTAATTTTTTAAATTGCTGAAGTTGATATATATATATTTATAATCTGTTTATCTTTAAGACCAAACAATGAGTGTATACACCTACATTAACGCTTCAACACATTAAAAAGTGCAGAGACACTAATAAAAAATATGCTTAAAAATTAGAGAGAAGTGAATGGTTTGCGGAGGTGTAAGTAGGAAAGAAAAAAATTTCTAGAGTAGGAGCTCTTTGGAAGCTACACTACGTTAAAGGTTGATTTTATAAATGTTGCTGAAAGATGTGGGTGTTTATGGCAAGGAGGCCTTTTGGAGGCGTAGGGTGTGATGCGCATATCATACAATTATTTGTATTACATGCTTTAAATGGTTGATGTCTTGAAAATTGCAGAAATAGAATCCAGCTCGCCGCAGCAATACCTTATAAATGGTTTGTAAGTTTGCCAAAATGTTGTTCATCTTATTGAAATTTTATCGGTTTTAGACCATATTTTATGCTAAGGCAGGCTGAGCCTTTTAAAATTTTGATTGTGTCGTTTAAATTATAGCGTAATTTTACTTGTAAATTCGTAAGGATCTATTTCCATGGTGACTGATAGATGTGCTCCAAGCAATAGACTATAGACCGTGCTGTATGTTGTATCTAAAACGAAGACTCTAGCCTGTATATATTATATGTTTATCTTTTATTGAATCCGTACTATCCCTTTTTATTGAATAGCTTAGAATTTAATCATACCTATAATTTGACATAGCTTTATCTATTCATATATACGAATAGGACTCTGCCTTCTGCGCGCTACGCTTTCTTACCCCCCATTTTTGATATGTTTAATGGATTAGATGAATGAAAAATTCTCATTTTTTTATTATTATTAATATTTTTTTTAATACTATGATGTTTCAAAGAGGTTGTTTCGAAAAAACAATCAATATTAAAAATTCTGTAAAAATGTTTAATACTTATGCAATAATTAATCTTAAAAATTTTAATTTCATCTTATACTTTGGCAATTATTTAAGTCTTTCAAAATCAACCTTACTATTTTCGGGTGACTTTGATTCTGGTAAATTCAAAATACTAACTTTTCAAAATAAAGATATTAAAAAAAGTTAAGAAATTTATTATTTGCATCATCAAAAAAAAACAAGAAACACTTTGAAAAAATCTCTTACATTTACTAAAAATAAGAACAATAAAAGAAGAAGAAAAACTGGTAAACATGATTTCTTCATAAAACAAATTTATCATGGTAAAATGGAATGTTACGCGGATTTGTGGTCAGTTAGATGTACGCGCAATAAGTACACAGTGAGGACTATTACCTTCTTTTTATTATAACTTTAGACCAAGGAAAGAGCCAAGGGTAGCACGGTTACTTGGAGGCACGTCTGCCAGTCTCGAGAGTCCGGAATCTTCTTCTTCTCCTCTACTCTCTGACCCGGCTAAAAAGTTCCTCTTCTCCTCTCTCTTAGTCATACATCCCTATCTCAGGTGGTGGGGCACGTACGTATTGGTATGCTATGTACATCATACGACACATGTCCAGGGCTGCGACGACGTCGTCCTCGATACACTATTGCGGCGATTTTCTTGTATGTTGGGGACTAGTGGCGCTGTGTTTTTAGTGTATACATTTTTTTCTTGTTCATATACACGTTTTTCCCTTTTTTATAACATTTGTGCAGAATTGAAAAATCATTTTATGAACTTAAGCTACATTAAAATTTTTTTGTACGGTTGTTTTTTCTTTACATTTTCTTTTTTGCATACTTTTTCTTATATTAGGGGTTTGGTATTATATTCGCAGGGTTGCTTGTACATAATGCGTATTTGTTATTCAAACGGATTACAGTATATTGCGTAAGACATATATTCCTATATTTATATGCTTCATCTTAAGTGGTAAATAATTATAATCGGGTTAGTAGTATATGTAAAATAATGATTAAAAGATGTACTGGGGGGATAATTAAATAATTTATTGGGGGAAATGAAGCATAATGGATGTTACTCTTAAGTATTTTGAGCCACTGAATACGAATCCGTTATCAAAATGTCTAAATTCAAAATGACGGATTCAATATGGCGGACGAAAATTGGAAAATTACGAAAATCATATGAAATGGGTTTTTCAGGGGTTTTCAAGGTTGCTGAATACGAATCTATCATCAAAACGTCTAAATTCAAAATGGCTGATCCAATATGAAGGACATCAATTTAAAAAATTACGAAAATTTTGAAAAAAGCGTATTGTCGGGGATTTTTATGGTCGCTGAATATGAATCCGTTATCAAAACGTCTAAATTCAAAATTGTTGATCCAATATGGCGGATATAAATTTAAAAAATTACTAAAATTTAAAAAAAAGCGTCTTGTCAAAGGTTTTTATGGTCGCTAAATACGAATCCGTTATCAAAACGTCTAAATTATCAAAGGCTAATCCAATATGGCAGACATAAATTAGAAAAATTACGAAAATTTTGCAAAAAGTTTCTGAACGCAATTAGAAAAAATACAATTAACTTAATAAAAATTTTTCGTCCATGTTTTTAGAGGTAGCTTAGTCTAAATTTGATATCAAAGTAGATATGTACAGATAAGATAATACATGTGTTTCAATTAAATGTTTAACAAAATTAACATTTTTTTTGTGAATAACATACAACTTTTATCATGACATAAGCATAAAGTATATTGCTCAAATGGTGTCAGTTCTGGTACATGGTTGTTGGAAATCATAAGATCTGTTAAATTATATATTTTAATAGTTTTTGTCAATTATTCCAAAGAATAATAAGAATCATTATCAATGTAATTGTGTTAATAATGAGTACTTAACCAAAGACTATATTGTTAAAAAACAGAAGAAGATTTTGCAAAATGTATAAAATTGAGAATGCTTATAACATTTACACAGCACTTCATTTTTAAAAGCTAATCAAGCTATCTGTTGCAATCTAATGATAAAAGGATATTGTTACTTATATTATCTTTTTTAAAATTTCCCACATCGATCCTATCTGGAATTATTTAAGTAATAAATCCAGCATAGTACATTTAAAATCATCAATAAATCGAAAAAGATTACAGTATTTTACAGGCGTGCTTTAAAATTTAAAAATGTTCACGATGAAAAAAAAGACAACCTTTTTTGAAAATTATCGTAATCATCCAAATTTTCATCCGCCATATTGGATCAGCTATTTTGAATTTAGACATTTTGATAACTGATACGTATTCAGCGCCCTTAAAAACCCCTGTAAGACCCTTTTTCATGATTTCCGTAATTACTCAAACATTTGTCCGCCATATTGTATCTGCCATTTTAAATTTAGATATTTTGATAAGAAATTGGTATTCAGCAACCATAAAAACTCCTGACAAGACGCTTTTTATACAAATTTCGTAATTTTTCAAATTTATATCCGCCATATTTGATTAGCCTTTTATAATTTGGACGTTTTGATAACAGATTCGTATCCAGCGACCATAAAAACTCCCGACAAGACGCTTTTTTCAAAATTCTCGTAATTTTTCAAATTTATATCTGCCATATTGGATCAGCCATTTTGAATTCAGACGTTTTGATGATGGATTCGTATTCAGCGACCTTAAAAACCCCAGAAAAACACTTTTCTTATGATTTTTGTAATTTTACAATTTTTTGTCTGCCATATTGGATCCGCCATTTTGAAAATAGACATTTTTATAACGGATTTGTATTTAGCGGCTCAAAATACCTAAAAATAACGTTTATCAAGCTTCATTTCCCCCAATAACTTGTTACCTGATCAATAAAATTTAGCGTAATTTTTAAGGTAACTCAGCTTCCCATTTTTGAGGTTAGGTGTGATTTTTTCAAAAAATAAATTTAAAAATCTGCCCGGATAAATTTATTGTAAATTATTACAGCTTAATTTTAAAAAAACATTTGTCGTGATATGTTGATTTTTACGACCTGCAGGCTATTTTGCTAAAAAAAATCCAGTTTTGAACCACTGTGCGTCGACCATTGCCTGTAAAAAATCTATAACAGATTAATAGAGAGGCCCTTTATTGGAAGAGGCATATTTACATTTGCTCGTAATCAAAAAGAGTACGCGCGTATTCCGCACCCAGAATGCTAGTGTTGTAAAGACATGCATGCTGCTTTCTTTAATAAATATTTTATCTACGCAATTTTATTTGGCATTTACTTTTACTTATGGTACGACTTAACTTGATTCATTTTAATCCTTTGTATACTTATTAGTAGTCTTTTTTTAACTTTTCATGCCATCCTATTATTACTGTTACAAGTATTTTTACATGCTACGACGCTATTAACGTAGATCGTTTTAGTGAACGTTAGAAGATGTGTTGATTGCGTAAGTAATTATCTTGTATTTATTTGCCTGATGTCCATTTACGACACTTATCATTAATTTAGGATTTTTTTTCAGTGTTTATTCTTAAAAAAAGAAAGTCAATTAATTTGTGTGAGTCTGCGTGGGTTTTTGAGGATTTTTTTTTTTTTTTTTTTTTTTTTTTTTTTTTTTTTTTTTTTTTTTTTTTTTTTTTTTTTTTTTTTTTTTTTTTTTTTTTTTTTTTTTTTTTTTCGATACTTTTCATCATCGTTTGGCGAGTTATCATTGGTTTTCTTCTTTTTATCACAGCACATTTTTTTGCTATGACGACTTGGTATAACGGTGACGATGAAAACAGCTGCTCTGGTCGTAAAGCTGATATTGTTTTCGGCCGTTGGTCGATTTATGGTTGCTGTGGACCTTTTGTGATTGTACACAGGCGCATCTGTTTAGGACGTATAAATAGCTTTTACAAGTGTCTTTTTTTCACTTTATATGCATATACGTCTAATATGTGTATCGCTTTTTATACACATTTTATCTTGTATTAGTCTCGCATAACGTGGTGATAGTTTTTTTTTCTTTGGAACTTCCAGAGATTATTTTGTGTCGGTAACTATTTATTCTGGCTCCGATTAACCAACATCTTAGCATACTCTTTACTTCATGAGCGAAAGGTTTGTCGGTTTTCTAGGTTAAACGATGATACACCTCCTTTTTTTCTGTTAGTTTATTTTTATTTTTGAGGGTGAAGGTAACCAAGGTAACTCAGATCGTTCGTAAGGAAGCTAAGAAAGGGACTATAATTAAGTGTCTGGTTCATAAAATAATTTTTATGTGTTAATATCGTTAATATTAAATGTAATGAATGTTAATCAAAGTAGTTTATTATCTTTTGTAATCTAAATTTTCGCATTCAACGCTTCCTCTAAAATCCTTTAGTAACAGTAGTGCTGAGGAAGAATTAACACATACTTTTATTATAATTGTTTTTTTTTTTCATATCATATAATATTTTTTTAAGTGAGAACTTCTTAAGCGGCGTTGTGCACTTTTTGGGATGGGGAAAGAATGATAAACTCGCGTCAGGTGAGTCAGGTCACGTGATGCTGATCGAAAATTTGGAAGATTGAGGGGAGGGAGAGTAGACTGCGCCGGCGCGCGTGATGCGGCGTAGGAGAGGAAGCAATATTCCCTCTCTTTCTACCGCGCGGGGAGAATGTTTGGAGAGGTAGTAAATAATATCTCCCTCTTTTTCTACGGCGCGGCGAATATGTAGTATGTACCAGGCCTGATGGGTAACTCAACTCGAACCGTATACGTATACCTACGTTGTTTTACTTCACCATATTATATGTACTAAAGCGTATATATAGGTATAGTTTTCAGTTAGTTCGATTAGAAAAAGTCCACTTACCTTGCCCACTGCAGGCCTGTGCCTATGCCTGCTCCTGCTGCTTCGTTCAAGTGGCGCACACGGAAAGAATTTCGGATTCGTTGCTCGCTGTACGCTACTGTATAGTTGCAGTCAGCAGCTTGTCGCACGTAAACATATACATATATATAATGATTAATTTGGTTTAACGATGTCAAATGATCGCAATCGTAGCACAACAAAATAATATAGTTATAATGTATCTTTTGATTGATTATTTTTTCTTTTCTTTGCGGTACTGATACTAGATTTTGTTTTTACATTCTAATATCGTGTATTTTGACATTTTTCTCTTTCATTTATTGCTCTGAATCTTTGCTACTATTTCATGCAAGTGATGATCGTGTAGATAAACAAAGTGATTCAAGGATTGCCAAAAGTAAACTCATTTAGATTTTAATAATTAAATTATTCTGCATATTAGGTATCCAGTCAAAATGCTGTATCATAAAAATCTCATGAAGTTTCTCTTTCTTCTTCTATTTTCACGATGCACCTGAAACAGAATTGAATTATTTATACAAATTTCAGGTCTATGCGTTTTTTTATACCTTCATATGCCTTTAAGTATTCTGCAAAAGCATGATGCATGCGCTTTATTGCACCATTACTCTAAAGGTGGTAGGCGGTGCTCCCCATTTTTTTCAATTCACAAATTTTTTCAATTCACTCCACTAACTATTGCCATAGATTTATGTTTGAAATTGCTAGCTCTCTCACTATTTCTATAGTTTTTTTTTTTTTTCGCTATAACTAGTGCTTTCAGAGACAGTAAACATTTTTTAACGTCAGATTTCAGCGCAGAATCGACTAAGTGTTTTTTCTCTTATATACGTATCACGTGTACTTTTCTGACTTTTAATAACATTGCTCTTCCAACTTCTTTAGTTTTATTGTTTAACACCAATAGGTTTATACAGCCTTGTTCATAGAGTGCGTTAATGGTCTCGGTATCAGGGACACTATCCGTTACCAAGCAAAATATAAACTTTTCAAATATCCAAATGGGTGATCGGTGACTTCTTTCACTTTTTGGAGTGGTCGTGGGTCCTCATTTTCCTATGGTGCCCATGGTGGTAGCTCCTGAAGAAGCCTTGTTCTGCATACTCTGTATTTTACTGGAGCGCTTGAATTCAATATTTTAGTTCTGATGTCACTTTCTGCGTCGCTCCTTGATTCTACGAGGGCCTTATTTATGTCATTGCCTTGTTCTCTGTCGCTCTCCGACGATGAATCGGACAAACCGTGCGAGTTGTGTGCTAATGGATGCTCCAGTGGCAGTGGGGGCGTAGGAGTAGCTAACCTGCGTTCCTAATGTGTTTTCTCCTCAATGTAACTTCCTCCGCTATCTTTTTCACTCTTTTCAACCTTGTCTGATTTCTCATTGTCCGAATTTTATCCTAATTCTTTACATTTTGACGGATGCTCCTCTGGCTCCACCTCTGGACTCCCGCCGTAGTCAGGCCTCTTTCATTTATTATGGTTTTCCTTTGTATCAGCTTGGCAGTCTTAATTTTCTAAATATATATGTATAAATTTTTCGCTCTTACTCCTATAAAAAGCTGGTGAACAATCTTATCCGGAGTAACATTAAATTGAATGCATATATTTTTAGTGTACTCTGAGGCATATATGAAGGCACATTCCCCGTCGCCAAGGGCGTTATTGCCTCGAAGGATGTCTTCTGTTTTCCCTGGGCTGCTACTTTTATGTATCCATTTCGTTTTACGAAGGGCACTTCTTAGTTTTGTCGTTGAGAGTGTTAAACCATCAAAAAGGATGAAACAATGTAAAAGACAACTTCCGTCATGAGAGACGTCCGTTAGAAAAAAAATTTCGTGTGGCTCCGCGCAGTAAAGTCCGCATTTCTAAATACCAAATTCTCTCTTATTACATTGATTTAGCGGTGCGTCTTTTTATATTTGTTTGTAACTTTTAATTAGTACTGTTTGTAGGGTGTTATTATTAGCATTTGGGTTACTTTCGCTACACTAGTTGGTCGCTTTATCTGACTGATTAGTCGACTGTATTCTCTAGATTGATTTTTTTCTGCTCTGTAGTACTATCAGCTTCCCACGCATAAATTCTAACTTCTACCTTTCCCTTAAAGTCTTGGCGTTTTATGTCCAGCCGAACCTTTGTTGAAAAATTATAAAGTGAGTCATCGAGCATTGCGTCAATTTTTTCGTTTACACTCGAGCCTTTTTTTAGGCGTTCTCGTGTTTCTATGCCTTGTGATATATTGTGTACGTCATTTCTCTCGATATATGGTCTTGTGTTAAACGGTTTGCTCCATGTGCGTCGATTCGTCTGTAATTAGCACGTTTCGGCTGCGCTTATACTTGACGTCTCTATTGCTGTCTCTCTTCGCTTGGGGTTTCGTTTTTATCTCGCGCATATGGTCTTAACTCTTTAAGTTTTGCTTTCTGGCTGATCTCGTTTGGTTTGCTCACCCCTACACATATTTTCTCTCGGGCCCCGTTTTTCTTTCACTCAGTACCTTTTCTCTCTGCTTCCGCCACTAATTTTGTGTCTCGTCCCTTTTGATAAAAGACGTACTTGTGAGTTTTACTTCTTTCTGCACATTTTTCTCTTTCCACATGGATGCAAGTTTTTCATCAATTGGTCCTTGAGATAGAATTTCTTCTTTACTATCGCTTGATCCAGTTATCTGTATTTCCACCTTCACCTTTTTATTTGCAGTGTGTATTTAGAGTTTACGAGGTCCATCTTTTTTTTTATGCTTTGCCTACTTTCAGTGTTTTATTACTTTGTGATTCTGTCTCCAGCCATTCCGACTCGAAGTCCACGTCACTGTTGTTGCTTGGCGAATATTTGCTTGAATTATTATTTATCGGTCTCTTCTTTTTCTTGACCTTGTTGTTCGAATTGTCTGAATTGGAAATTCCTATTTGATTTTTAGAGTTCTTTTCTCTAATTTTTTTCTCCCATCTTGCGCGAATCTTGTATACCCTGGCCAGTGGAGCGTTTGTGTCACCAAATCCTCCTTTTTCCTGTTCCTCTGCGAGTTCGTATAACTTTCTGCGCTATAATTCAGGGTTTTCTCTTCTTCTTTCAGAAGCGGGTCACTCAAAAATTCGTCAGGTGCTCTATTAGTTTTTCTGGGTCCATAGACAACGTCGGATTCGTAGCCACGTAGCTCTGCCTGTAGTCTTGTGAATCGCAGGCATAGGTTTTTCGATGTGTAGAAATGTTTCAAAGGCTTGTGGTCGGTAACTACTGTAAATTTTCATCTGAATAAGTATGATCTGAATTGCTCTTTTGAATAGACTATGGCGAATAGTTCTTTGTCGTACGTTAGAAAGGAAAGTCCGCTACCTTTTAGGCAGCAGGATGCATATACGCAATGATGATCTTCGCCCATTTTCCTTTATCTAATATTGCACCCAACGCGTAGTCTAATGGATCCGTTGTAACTATAAATGGCTTATTTATGTCCGGCGCTAAGAGTACGGGCTCGCTGCAGAGTGTTCACGAGAGTGTTAAATGCTTCGTGTGGAGGTTCCTGCAACTTGAATTCCGTGCTATTTCGTGAAAGTTCCATAATTGGTTGTGCTACTTTTGCATAATTATTTATAGAACATCGGAAATATCCTGTGTGACCAAATAATTGTTTACTTATCTTTGCCTTTGTTGGTCTTGGATAGTTTTTTACAGACATAATTTTTTCGGGGCTTGTTTTTATTTGTGCGTTGCCGACTATGTAGCCTAATACTCTCGCTTTTTTTTTGAGAGACTGACATTTTTTCGGTTCTGTTATTAGGTTGTTATCTTCCAGACTCTTCTTTGTTTAGTCAATCTTCTAAATCGTCTTTATGTTCTTCCAAGATTGTTGCGAGCAGCATTATATCGTCCATGTATACTTCTATTTTATATCCTTGTAGGCGCTATTGTAAGTGCATGTAGTGCTAGTGTTATAGACTGTACGAATGTATTTGGTAAATAAGTACAGCCCATTGACATACTTGGTGTTGGTCGTGGCCATCTGGTACGAGAAATGCTCTCTCATGAGCGGCTTTTTTTTATCTACTTCTATTTGAAAGAATCAAGTTTTTAGGTCTACTATGGTTATACAGCGGGCAGATGCAAGATGGTTTAGAATATCGCTTTGGAATAGTAATGGGTGACACGAACTGACCGTTATTTTTTTAAGTAGTCTGAAGTCTGTTACCACTTCCCATCGCTTCTCCCGTTTGTGTCCGCCGGCTTGGGTACTATCCATGTGTTGGAACTTTATGGTGGCATGGAAGATTCAATTATGTTCGTGTCTGCTTATATTTTCAACTCCTTTATCATCTGTTTTCTCAGGACGATCGAAAAACTTATTCTTTTTGCTACAGTTGGTTTGTCTGTAGTTGTGAGTATTTTGTGTTTTAAGACGCTAGTTGCTCTTAAAGGCTCTCTGTCGAGGCCGAACACTCAAGGGTTAAATTCGATTAGTTCGCGCTCGTGTTGTAGTTCTTCTTTGTTGCAACCTGACGCGCTGCTGACATTAATAGCTTCTTAATTCTTTCTCCTTTATTGATTGCACCAATTTTGTTTTTGTTTTACTTACTTTTTCATTTTCACTTTGTTTTTCATTAGTTGTACTTGTTTTAAAATTCTTATCATTGCTTCCTGTAAGCATTTTTTGTTGTCCCCATCGACGCTGTATGGCTCCATCCCGTAAATTGTCTTACGTTCCAACAAGTCTACTTGAGGTACGATTATTTTTACAAGTTTATCTATAATATTTATGTGTTTGGCGGACACTTTACCGTTATCATTGTTTGCAATAAAGTTGCCGAATAAAATGCCTTCCTCTCATTATTGCCGGAGTACCAATTATATTTGTATATTTTTGCATTTTTCTTTTACGTACGCAAAAATTATATGTCTTGACTTTGCAAGAATTTAGAAGGTTTCTATCTCCTTGAAAGGTATTTGGGTGCAGTTTATTATTATGATATTTTCCTTAGCGCATATGTGGCCAGCATGTTTCTTTATAGGTCCCATCTGAACAGTCCTTCCATTTGTATCAGACAATGGTCTGGTACTACGTGTAGAGTGCAAATCATCCTATTGAGGGGTACCTCTACAGTTTCTGACGTGCACTGTGAACCGTGTATTACGCCGGTTATGAGCACTCACTCTTTACAATCGTTATTTAAGTCCTTCTTGAGGCTATTTGTTTTTATAATATTTCGTTTGGCACCCGTATCTACGTAGAATATCGCGCCTCCGATTATTTAGTATGGGCATTCTAAGCATACTAAAAGTGGTGTGTGTCCTGCATTTGATACATTTATCTCTTCTTTCTCAAGTGATTTTTCAACGCTTTTGTTGGTTGTGTCATTTTCTAACGCGGGGCTATGGGTTGATACTACAATTTCGGCAAAATTATAATTATTATCATTTTGTGTACGCGCAGTTGGCGTTATTTTATTAAGTTGTGCCAGTGGTTTATTTTGTTACTGGATTTTGAATGCTTTGCTTTTTCGCTCGCATCTACGTTATTGGTGAGGTGTGGCTCACTGTATAGTTTTTCGGGTGACTCCTATTCGCTGCACTTCGGCTCTACGGGCGCACTGTTTATATATTTGCTTGATGTCAGAACACGATCGACGCCGGGAAACTGCGACGAGCGTCATGGTAGTTAAAAGTCTCCGTGTGTACGTCATGCGTTTTATCGTTAGGTAAGTTAAGTATGTTATGCGGTGACCCTCCGTTTTCATACCAAGGGTTCCTTCCACCGGAATTTCAATTATCATTTTTGTAACTATACCTGTTATTGTTGTATCGATTATCTTGCTGTTCGTAGCTTCTCTTATTTCGCTCGTTCCTACTATAACCTTAGCAGGTGCTATAGTTCTTTTTTCCGTAGCCGTCGTTAGAATTTTTCCAGTTTTAGAGGTATGTATTTATGCTTCTTTTGTTACTATTTTGCGCATTGTTAAAACTACCTCCTCTCCGAAAATTCTGATTTTACTGATACTGTTCTCGCATTTCGTTACGATTCCTTTCTACTTTTTATGCTCCCCTTACAAACGTGCTACATTTGTTTCTGTTGTGATTTTTGTGCTTACAATATGAGCAATTTTTTTCCGCTCTTTCTTTTCATCTGGAGTCGGTTGAGAATTTTAAGTACCTTGAGTATTTTTATTTTCTGTATTTACTAACGGTCGCATTAAATGATTGTCGTATTTGTCTCCGTATAGGTTTGACTCGTAGTTATCGTCTGCACTCCATTCCAGTGAATCCTGTATTTTTGTTTGGTTATAATCACATGGTAATATTTTTTCGTCTTGTGGGTTACGCCTATATAAGTATTTCGTCCTTGTGGAGTAGTGTAGCGTAGAGCAATTTCCCTTTTCATGTTTAGCGCCACTACTACTACCTCGTTCAATGATCTAGGACTAAAGCATGTTATATTGTAGTTATTCTTTTTTGGGTCTGTCTTTTAGTGCAAACTGTTTTGTAGGAGAACAAGTCGGGCTTAAGTCATGGAGTGTTGTTGTCCAATTATGTATCGCTTGAACTCGATCGCAGTAAGATCCAACATGTCATCCACTTTGTTGTATAATCGTTTTCAGTTGTGTTAAAAACGTGATAGCATTACTGATGCTCGCGTGTCTATTTTTGAGTTCCCTCAAAAATTTCTCAATTGACGTGAATTGTGCTGGACGTGGTATAAACTTAGCTGCTCTGCCTTTTAGCCTGTTAGCTAATGTTCGAAGTAAAAATTTTTCATAAAGTTGCCCTACTATCCAGGCTACAGTCCTTGTCATTCGTTTGGAAAGAGGCATTTTGACTGTATTACCTTCAAATATTGGCACATTGCTGGCTAAGTGGTCCAATGTAGATAAAGCAGTCTGTCAAGAGTGCGTCTGTGTTTGATTTATTATATCATGTGTAGGTAGAGTAAATTAATTTTGTGTATATTCACGGGCATTATCTGTCTATTTTAAATTAAATGTATCTCCAAATTGCTGTTAAGTTATTAGATTACTAAAATCATAGTGGTTCCTACTTTGTCCGGTTATGTAACTCGGTCTAGCGTTTCCCTGTGTCTAGTTTCAGCTGTAAGCGTCTTATTGATCTCGTGTGTCTACAAGCACTGTGTTTGCTCCTATGCTATTGATCGTTTGATCGTATTCCGCTCGTTACGGGGTGTGTCGTAAAATGCACGCCTTGCTGTGAGATGTACTGACTTGTCTGACTGCGCGTTATTTTCTCTTTTACTATGTTGGGGGTCGACTCTTTTAACATTTTTATCATAAACATTTTATGTTTTTTGTCAGCTTATTGCCATTTCTCCCATAAATCTGGGTCGTGTTCTGTTCTGGTATTGTCTGTCAAAACTTGTACATTAGTACCGTCGACGTGTTGTAAAAGATCTGTTCTCCACGCCTCGTTTATTTAGATTTTGTGTATTATTTTGTTTTATTTTTTTTTCATTTGTCGTGCTTTGTGTGGGTTCAACAGCTCTTAAATATTCAGGATTAAGTTTCACGGCCTTTCGCTTATCACCATGTCGTGACTGCTTCGTGTTATTTACCAGATGTTTTGTTTCTAAGAACTGCGGCTTTTCTGCCATAGTTTTAAGCTTTTTATTTAGAGTGTATTCTTTTTTATTAGTTTTTTTTTCTCTTTCAGGCTTAAATTCTGTTCTTTGTGCTGATTTAACTGCTTGTATTACGTACCTATTAGGTATGGTCGGTTTAAGTTCGTTTTGGTGTTTTTTTTTCTTTTTAAGCTACAATCTTATTTTTGTACTGACTCAGTTGCCTAGTTGCCTGCAAGAGTTTCCAAGTGTCCCGGATGTATATACTAGATAATATTAGCTCAAGTACGCTTATAAATAGCTAGGTGTTTTCTGTTTGATGTTCCAAGAGGGCAAATGGGAAATTTTTTGGGTCGATACTGAGAGTGAATGTTTTTTTCGTTCTCTTTTTTTGCTCGCTGTATCAGATGGTGACAGAATTAACTTTTGTTATTCTACTTTATTCTTCATATGTAAGGTCTCATTTTATGGGTTCGACGATCGTACAATAATTTTTGCTCGAATTTCTTTAGTGTTTCTTCCGTTTTTTTTATTAGGCACGTTATTATTACTAATGTTATTTGTTAAACTTTTTTTAAAGTATAGATATAATTGCTAATTTAAACCTGCGTAATTTCAAGTGGTCGCCAAGTTTTTAATAAATTTTCTGGTTGTTGAGGAAACGGAATTCTGTTACGCTAGCTAAATTTGTTTCTAACGCAATTGCGTAGTTATAGTGAAAATTAGTAACACTTACTAAAGCACGTCACTTCTAATATATAAAGGGTTAAGCGGAGAGAAAGAATGGTGTAAGTTCATACACTATGTTTTTACTGTATACTTCTTCGTAGTTTAAGGGAGTTTATTCGTCATATTAATTTATGCTAGTTTTCCCGTCATATTTTTTATTTATCTAACCATAGCATACATATATGTCGTTAATATCTATTTTTTGTTTTGTGTCATTATAACATTTTTGATAGAAAAAAAAAAAATATTAAAGTGCCTTTCCTCTTAACTTTTCAAGGGATCGTAAAATATTTATCTGTATGTTTATAAAAGATTTGTGTATTTTAATGTGCATACCATACAGCAGATATCAAAATGGCTAGTAGGGCTACACTGGACCGCATTTTTCTTCTTGTAGATCTGGATGTCAATCTTCTTCAGCATCTCCTTTTTTCCTCTCGTGACAGCCGTTGGAGTGCTATCTCTGGTGTGCTGCTTCTCTCCGTTGTCCTGAAAGTCTCTCGCTGGCTCAGCTTTATGTTGTCCCATTTTTTTACGTCTATAACCATAATTCTTTGGTCACTACTTAAAAAAAATTTTGTTTCTTTGCCTTACACTCACTTTTTGACTCGCGGTACTACGCTGTGGGCGCCTTTCAACCAAATCCGCAGTTGACACCGAAATTATCCTTTTACGTGGATTTGTGGTCGTCTTGGTGTATGAAAAATAAGTATACAGTGATGACTAATAACTTCTTATTATTATTATTTAAGCCCAAGGGAAGAGCTAAGAGTAGCGCAGTAACTTAAAGGCACGTTTGCCAGTCTCGAGAGTCCTATATCTTCTCCTTCTCCTCCGCTCTCTGACCCAACTCTAGAGCTCCGCTTCTCCTCTCTCTTAGTAATACGTCCCTATCTGCCACAAAGGGAAAATTTCTTTAAGTCCTTTGAGTGAATACGACAAGAAATTAGAAAAAATCCTATCATCTGATAATAATTTTAGAACACTTATCAGGTGATATAATATTTTTAGTTTTGTATCTTTTATGAGTAACGAAATAGATCAAAAAGGTAAATCAATTTACAATATTGAAATTCAAGGACATGTTTGTCATTTAACTTCAAATACTTTGATACTAGATGAGAGTGAAGTACCAAAACATGGTCAATTATACATATACAATAATTAAGAAGCCATTCAACAGATATTAAATTCAAGTCAAAATAAAAATTTAATTGAAAAAAATTTAAAAACTTTGACAGGAATCATGGAACACAATCCTATTGCTAGAACTTATGCACATTCGCATCGAAACTTCCTAATTATAAAATGATTTTTTTGAGAAAAAAAGCTAATCAAACGCATACTTTCAATAAACCTTTGACAGCAGAATGTGTTATCCTGTTGTAAAAAATAGTAACGGAATCACTATAATCAGAGAAACAGCTAAATATGCATTTCTTTAGGATTTTATAAAAATTTTAAAAATTAACAAAAATTATGTGTTTTATCAAAGATAACTTTTAAAAATTGTTACTTAAAATTGGTGAAGACAAGATTAAAACATTTAAAATCCCTAAAATGTGGAAAACAAATGATGTATGTTCACAAATATTCAAGTCAGTAGACAATTTTTCAATGAAATGTGTTATACTTAGTTCTCCTAATGAATACACATATTTTTTAAATAATAGAATTTTCATTTAAATGAAAGGTAACGTAAAGACATATTATAGTATTGATCATGCAAGTTATAAAAGTGTTGACAAGTCCGACGATAATATTTATAATGATTTTCCGATGGAAATTCTAAATAGTATATGTGAGGGATTATACCACCTCATGAACTTATTTTTAAAATTGGAGCGATAGTTATGTTAATAAAAAATTTGTGTATATCTGATGGTTTATGTAATAGTGTAAGTAATTCACAAAATTATTAGAATATAATTTTGAATCAGACATAATAACTGGTGAAACAATTGATCTGAGTTTTCATACCAAATATTATATTAAATACTGGAAACTGACCTTCGTTACCGTTCATTTTATATAGAAAGCAGTTTCCCTTAGTTTCAGCTTTTGCAATGACGATAAATAAATCACAAGGTCAATCTTTCGACGGGGTCGGCCTATACTTAAAAAAGTCATTGTTCTCACATAGGAAATTATATATTTCGTTATCTAGATGCAAAACTAAACATGGTATATAGGTATAGGTTAATATTATTATTTTTTAGACATTGTGGTGCTAATTGAAGAAATAATGTTCTCATATATATATATTTTTTCTTCATTTGATTTTATTACAAGGCATGATGAAACAGTATTTTATAAAATGTAGATATGATAAAAAATTTATACCTTTTTTACTTACATACACTTATTCAAGAAAACAATTGATTTTAAATTTAAATAGTTTTAAATAATTCGACTAATTAGGAAAATTAAAATATGCCTGCTTCCATTTAGGCAGATTGTAACCTTGCGTCAACTCCACGTAAACATTATTTGATTAGTAAATAGAAAGGCTCTTCTTCTTTCTAGATATGTATACTTAATGCCGTTCTTCTTCTACAGGAATGTTTTCATTGTAACAGCAAATACGTTTAGTTATATTTAAGCAACCAGGTCTCTTGGTCGTGTCTATCGTCATTAAAATTATTCGAATATTTCTTTTTGTCTGTTCTTAACCTTGCGTAATATGCTTAGTGATACTAATAATAATAAACACGGAGAAATATTAATGGAAAAATAGAAGAAGGACAAGCTCATCATCGATCAGTCCTACTTACTAAAGAGATGTTCGACGATTTGATTTCAGAAGTGATTTTTTTGAAAAATGGAACTTTTAAAAGCTCCTTGAACCGTCATTGTTTGAGAACACATTATTATACGATTTCTGTGAATATTGTTTATTAAGAATTAGATAGTAAAGTGTTTCCTTTATTGTGTTATAAAGTAATAAGTCGCATAAACACTTAATCAAAATAAAAAGTTAGTCCAGCATACAATCTTAGATTTTCTTCAGATGATTGGGCTGTATTTAATTTTCATTTGAAACGAATACGATTCAATTTTATTTACACGTAGAAGAACTGTTTACAATGTACACAAACTCATGGATCATTAAGACAGAGACAGAACGCTGTTTGAGGTACAAAAGCTTTAAAAATGTGAGTAGAAGTATCGTCATTGATTTTTTGGCTAGATGTGAACAGTGCGAAAAAAGCGATAAAATACAAAAAACGTAATCGTCGTACAGCTGATCGTATTTTCCATATAAATAGTCATGGCCAAATTGATCTTATAGATCTTGAATCCTCGCTAGACTACAATTTCAAATATATTTGTGTTTACCAGGATCACTTGATGAAATTTGTCATATTAAAAGCATTAAAGACAAAAGGTGCTGAAGAAGCCGCCTTCCAATTTTTAGACATATTTACGATGTATTGTGCTTCTTGTGTTCTGCAGTCAGATTATGGTCGAGAATTTTGTAATATGATCATCGATGGCCTCCAAAGTATGTGGCCACAACTTTAAATAGTCAGTGTAAGCCACGTCACTCGCAGTCTCAAGGCAGTGTCAAGAGAGCAAATAGAGGCATTAAAGGAATGCTTTTTACATGGATAAGTAATAACGAAATGCAAAGATGGACGAAGGGCTTCCCTTTATACAGTTTGTAAAAAACAGAGCATTTTGCGAAGGAATTAAGCAAATTCCAAACGGGGCAATGATTGGCATGTCAGCCAAAATAGGTCTAGAAAATACGCCCCGGCCTCGTAAAAATCGGCACAAACTTGAAACCGAAATAGATGTCGAAGAAGCTGTCTTAGTAATACAATCAAGTTCGTCCGATAAATATGTACCTCGACCTAACGAATCGACTTTGACTACACATCAACCACGTCTTTTAAATAAAGATTCAACTTGATAGACATCGCTGGATAGCCGAAAAGAAGATATAAAAAGAAAAAGGAATGCAGTAAAAGATTGTTTAACTGAGAAGGCTAAAAAAATGAATTGCGATTCGAACGCAAAGTTTCCTGATCCACCTCTAGGAGCTATAGTACGTGTACCTGTGCCAGACGTTGATCGTTTCAAAACCGATGCAAGGTATTTAAGTACATTAAACTCAATACTGATAATATTAAATAAAATAACATTGATTAGTGATTGGTAACAGGTCTGTTTTAGCACGTATGATGTCAAAAACCGATGACGGACCTTTCAAATTAGCTACAAAATATGTATATATTCAACAGCTATTCACAAGATCTCAATTTGTTGATTCTGCCGCATTATTTATAGAAGAGTCAGATATTCCATCTGATAGTACGATCATCACCTTACAATCAACTGCTACACAGCAATCAAAAGAAGTTGGAGGACATGGTCAAGAATTCGTGCGTTGCTATTGTTTATAGAAATGTAATACAAAAAAATGTGCCTGCTTCAAGAAAAACATTCTGTGTAACTCAAAATGACATAATGCTTGATCTAGCTGTGATGAATAAAATTTTTACCGTTCTATTCAGTATGGTGGATGAGCTAAAAAAATATTGACGATAATGTTAGGTTTATGTACTTCACTAACAAAAAAAATATTTTATGTTTAATTTATTATTGTACTAAAATTCTACTATATATGGCTAATATAAAAGTTGGGTTAGAATCTGCCTAAATGGAAGCAGGCACATTTGACTAGGCATATTATAATATGCCTGAAAGTACAATGCGCTAACACTATTTAGATTCTAACTTTAAATAAAATATAAGATTTAAATTTTTTTTTAAATCGACGCTTTTGTTTAATTCTAAAATACCATGAATGAAATGGATTTTAAAAGATCCTTACAAAAATATCATTCTTATAAGGCCTAAATTTTTTACAAAAATTAAGATTTTGAAAAAAATTAAGATTATAAAACAAACAAAGAATACTTTAAAAAAAACCGAGCTAAACGTTATTTAAAAAACTAAAAAACATATGTAGTTCTTCAGTCCTCCGCACCACCTGACGCGTCACGTCGACGGAAGCAGCTTCTGGTTCCACGCCCAGTCTTGACGACGTCAGTGATGTCTCCTGACTCGCCAAGTCATCTCGCCAAGACGGCCACCCAGCTTGGCAGGCAGGGATCAGCTTTCTGCCCCGGGCTTGCGTTCTGACAGCACGCGCTACATCGTACGAGCCTCGGCCCAACTCATCCAACCCGATTACTTTAGCTCTGTACTTAATAAATCCTAAGTGTCTTTAATACCCGGCTCTGATCATTGCGTTCACCCGTACTAGCACCTCTAACTTTCCCCGGGCTTTTCAAGCCCGTCGCCACATTCCTTACACATATACTACAGCTTGGTTTAAATTTAATAGGACAAATAATTTGACAAAATAATGCAATTACGTAAATATTCCAAAAAACTGTATGTTCAATTATAAATCAAGAATGTGAGAGGAAATTTAAAATGTAATAAAAGACACTGCCATTGTAAGATTAAATATTGTTTTTCCAAAAGATCATGTTGATTTTTATTTATTATTAATAATTAAAATTGAAACGGTTACTTCATTTGAAGATATGAAAACATCAAACAGGATAAATTATGAAACATTCAAAGATACTGCTATAGCCATTTTAATAATTGAATATGATAATCAAAATGATCATATTTTTTTACAAGCAAATGCCGTAATGATAGTGCATTTAAGGCAATTTATTGATTGGGTTTTACTTTCAGAAAATATTTTGAATTAATGTAATAATTTATTAGCAGAAAATTTTAGTTTTACAAAAAAAAATCAGGGTCGTATCTAAAGTAAAATTATGTGAATCTTTTGATTTACCCTTTACACGACAAATGAAAATAGAAGAAAATGATAACACTTAAGATATTTCTTTCTTAAAAAAAAAGTTTAATTCGATTTACATACAGGAAAATACGAAGATTTTTGATAAAATTGCAAAAAATATATGAAATTCATATTATAGACAGTCCTAAAGGTTTAGGAAAATTTTTTTTTGTAAAACCTTAAATAATTATTTTATTTCTGAACGTAAAAATATCTTGTAAATGGCTTGGATTACTATAGCACCCGTACTACTTCCGAAGCGAATGACCAGTCAAGGATTTTTTGTTTACCTTTGGACTCAAATAGTATAGAGGGCGGATTTATAGAATTAAAGAGCCAAATAAAAATTTTGAGAAATAGATTTAATTATTTAAGATGAGGCTTACACACTGAAAAAAATTTGGCACTGCTGGCACTCCATACATGACTCAGATGTGCGCAGTCTGCCATAGAGCTGGAGAAGACCCGAACCAGAGCGCTCGGGGGCATTACACATAACCCCCCCACTGGCCCTCAATGCCCCGAAAAATAAGGAAAGATTCTACTGTTTTCTCCGTTAATCTTTCTTAAAATATTTTTTAATAACCCCCTCCCCCTCCCCCACCGCCGGCCCTACACGATTTTCTTCGCCCTACACTGCCTCGACTGACTCCCTTACATTTGTTTTATGATGTTTTACTACAATTCGTGTAAGTAGAAACGAAACTTCGTCCATTCTCTATTAATCTAATTTCAAAATTGTTAATTTTTTTTTACAATACAATCACACCTTAACTTCTAATTCATATATATTATTTTCTGTATGTGTATTAAAAATGTATAGATTATACTTCTTTGTACATCAAATAATTTGAATAATAAAAATGAATTCACATAAAACATTATATTTAAAAAATGTTAAAATGTATATTCATTTGATCTAATTTTTTCATGTTTTTTTTGACGCGGCCGAGGGTGTAATTAGATGGTCTTGATACATTTAAATAATGAATATTTATATTCATAAATGATTGTTGATACTTGATAATATGATCGTAAAGTATTTTATCAATTATGTACTAATTTATTTGTAAGTAGAAAGTTCTTGTGTGCATCGATTTTGTTTTGTTGAAAGACATATATGTGAACTATTCAGATCAAATAACTAACTAAGGTGAGATAAATATCACAGAAAAATAATGCCGGTTGATTAATGTAATTACACAGGTATGAGAGAAACAAAAAACGATAGAAGTTAAGAGGAAAAGTATTGAAGAGTTAATACACAGAATTTTAGAATAATTGAGCAAATAAGGAAGACTGCAGGTTAATTAAAAGGCTGGTAAAAAAAAGAGTACGAGTATTTATGTGAAGACTGAAACAAAAAGTTGGAAGAAATTATAAGAGATAGAAAAATTAAAAAAGCCGATGAAAAACTAAGTAAAGTATCGGAAAGCAAAAATTTTAATGAGTTTTCGACAGTGATTGTAAATTCGAAGCAAAAAAAAAGGATGTAGATAAATAAAATGAGATTAAAAAATCATTTCAAAAATTTGTTAGGAGACAAAAATAAGGCATGCTATACGGAAAACAAGAAAAAGTAGTAGAGAAATCAGCAGCAGGGTCTGTGAAGATTTTGACAAGGATATATGGATCATTAAATTTTAGAAAGTCCTAAGGGGGGGGGGGGGCAACAAAGCTGCAGAAGACAAAGGAATTTTAGAGAAACGTTTTAAAAATCTTGTCATGGTTTCAACGATTGAATTATTAACATGCCGAATGTGTTATGGACAGAAACATAAAATATTAAAGGGTAAGAAGTAACAAAATCTATCCAATTCACCAGGCAGAAAGGAGTAAAAGGACGTTAATAAGTATACGGAAGTTGTGATATTAAATTACATATAAGCCATTATAATGGCTGCAAAAGTAAAAGAATACCTGGCTTTAGAGCAAAAAGAAGAATAAGGGCCCATATTTATGTACTAAATCGTTCAATTGAAATTAAATTATAGGAAGGGGCAATAAATTATATGCTGTCTTTGTAGACATCAAAACAGCCTTTGGTAAAATCAAGAAAGAAATTATCTGGATAAAATTGGACAAAATAGGGCTAGGTAAAGATTTTGGAAAATGTTAGAAATTATTTATAAATGCGCAAAATATCAGATAATGAAAAGAATATATACGACAGGTGAATTTTAAATAATACAGGAGATGTTACGGTAGTAACAATAAAAATGCAATGTTTTAAATTTCATTATGACACTGTGTCACGCCCGGAACATTCTCAACGTACAAAGCAGATGCCGAAAGAATTAGATCAATATTGTACCAAAAATAGGCTGGAAGCGTGAAAAAAACCCTGATTTTAAGAAAGAAAGTAAGAACAGAAAAATATCTGTTTAAATAATAAGGGAAGGTATTTTGAATGTCGAACGAGTATTAGAACCTAGAAGTCTGATTTTCAACAAAAATTTCTTCTCATGGCACTGAGAAAAAGCAACTGGTAGAATAAAATAGTCGAAAAAAATAGAAGCAGATTTACAAAAATAGTGATGAGTTTAAAATAAAGCACACCAGGATATATATGTAAATAGGAGGCAAAAGGGTTCTCATAAAGTAGACAAAAGAAAAATGTCAGATAGTTTCCTAATGCGCAGTTTAAAAATAGATAGGAGCAGGTGGCCACACGTATACTTGATGGAAAAATTATTGAACACAACCAATACAAATCCTACAAAATGGGTGAAAGTAGTTAATGTAGGATATAAAAACTGAAGGAATGGGGAAACGATAGAACTTGTAAAAAGTGCAACCGAGAAAAATAAGCTTGAGAAAATAAAACAGAATCTAACAAGGAGTAGGAAGACTTTATTAATCATAGAAAAAAAACGCGACGGCAATTGACAAGTATGGTAACAAAATAAAAGACAAACCAAAGAGAAATAAATATTAGGACAAAGAAAACTTAGCAGGAGCTTTTAAAGAGAAATGGTGTAGTCTTAGATATAAGACTGGAGAAACGACGAGATACAGAGTGTTTGATATGATAAAATGTAGGCTCAGCAATAAAAATAAGAGAAAAATATATTTGGACATTAAGAGACAGGAAAAAAAAGAGATTAATGAATAAGATAAGTAAGAAATATAGAGTTAAAATATAATGTATGGATATACATAAGAAAGCTACAACCATAGTGCAAGGAAATAGGTAGGTAAAATATGAGAATATATAAGACTTCTCGAAAATATAAGTAAATTAGGGACCGCAGATCAGAGCTTAAACGTGGAATGACATGCTGTGCTTTTTAAATTCAAACATTAAGTCAATGTAAAAAGTAATTCTCACATATTTACATGTTAATATATATTAAGGTGATAATATTGAACTCTGTTGTATCAGTTTTGTATTAGATGCTATTGTAAATACTATTAGTACTATTCGAAGCGGAATTTATTCGAAGTATTTATGAGACAGTAAAAAGATCTGTAATAGAATTTAACAATGTATACAAAATATAAATAAAGAAACATTTTTTTTTGGCAAATATTAGGTAATAATTTTAAATTGTTATCATGTTATAAAATCATATTCATATTTGATCGTAAAATTTTCAGAAATGACAAAAAAATGCGCTCAATTGTTTATGTAACGATCATTATTCTATAAATATTATTTACATACACATACGTATCAGTCTTAACCTTAAATACCGGTTAAAGTCATTCATTAGTATTATACTGGTAAAAATGGTTTGCTAAATATGTTTACTAACTTCTTGCATTGACTATATTAGTTCAATTTCTAAACAATTTTTCATGAATCTATTTAAACTACCTACATGTATACGCATGTATGTAATGAAAAATTAGTTACTGTATCAGCTATTCAGACATTAAAATAAAATTATGGGGGTTATCGCGCGAAGCGCGCAAGGGGCGAAGCCCCACTAGTATACATACATGGGACGTTATTTTACAGACCGTACAGATTTAGACAAATATTGACATACACATTTTTGATTAGTTAAAACACTTTTTACAGGTTCTAAATTAGAAAAAAAGAGAAATATTTTTGAAAAAAATTTTTGTTTTGTACAATATTTTTGACGCTAGAAAGGATTGGAATTCTGCGATTTTGGTGATATTGAGCTCAAGGAGAAATTTTCAAAAATTTAATAATGCTGGGTAAGCTATAGTATGTTATTAACAATTAAAATTAGTAAATTAATTTTTAACATTTTTCCTTTTGCCCTCGTAGCAAGTTTAGAAAAAAGAAATAATTCAGTCAACTAGACCGTGTTCATCTTATGTTTTTGGGGTCGCTGAATTCGAATCTGAGGTTTGTCTTACTCCATTACCCTCGAGTTTTTTATTACCTTAAAAAAATTAGCCTAAAAATCCAGTAATTTCTCCACAAAAAAAAAAATATTTAGCTAACTGGACCATGCTTATCTTATGATTTTTGGGTCTCTGAATTTAAATTTGCGATATGTTTCACTCCATCACCCTTGAATTTTTTATAACCTCAAAAACTCAGCCTAAAAATCCAGTAGTTTCGCCTAACTTAAATCCATCGATTCTTTAGTTCAAAAAAACGATAAGTTTTTAAACCCTAAGCCTCTTGATCCAAGAAAACAAAAATTTTAGAACACTATAACCTCTCAACCTTTCAACAACTGAACCTATCAACCCCATACCCCGGAAAAATCAATAAAATGCTTTTTTGACGATACCGTGTTAATATCATATTTTTTTGATAGCTGTATTTCAATTGAAAGTCTTCTTTCTAATATCCTTGTAAAATATGCCGAAAAACTTATTATTTTCGAAGAACTTTAATTCATTGATTTGTAAACACAGAAAACCGATAAACACTTAGTCCTTAAACCCCATTGATTGGAAAAGACCTAAATCTTATAATATCTCAAGAAAACTGTCTAGTCTTAAAATGTCATCAACGCACCTTCGGTTGATCCATCTAAAATTCTTTTTCCCCAACTACGTATACAGTTAGGTCTTAAGAAACATTTTGTGCAGGCTTTAGTTAAAAATGGAGATTGTTTTGTATATTTAAAAAGTAAATTTCCAAATGTATCTGATGCAAAATGAATCAAGAAATTTTGGATGGACCCTAAATATACAAAATGTTTTGCGACAATGAGTTTTCAAGTAAAATGATTATCATAGAAAATTTTGCGTGTGTTAGTTTTAAAAATGTTGCAACGAACTTCTTATGGAACCATAAAAGTGATGATTACGAGAGAATAGTGAATAAGATGGTCAACAATTTTGAAAATTTAGGTTGAAATATGATTTTCAAACTGCATTTCTTACATTTATACCTTGATGAGTTTCCAGAAAACTTGGGTGACTAGAGTGCCGAGCAAGGAGAATGATTTTACCGGGATTTAAAGCGGAATGAGCGCCGCTATCACGCTATCAAGAAAAATGGAATAAAAATATGTTGGCAGATTACTGCTGCAGTTTAAAACGAGAAACAAAGGTGCAATAGAACCAGGAAATGAAAAAACCACTACGCAGGAGCTTTGAAGACAAAAGACCAAAATAATATATGACAAAGAATAAAGAGGAAAGTTAATATGATTCTAAAAACGTGAGAGGCAAGGGGACTCCCGATAATTCAGCACCCTCAGACGTGAGAGGCAAGGGTACACACGCTAATCGAGCACCCCGAGTCGTGAGAGGCAAGGAGACTCACGGTAATCCAGCACCCCGAGACGTGAGAGGCAAGAGGACTTACGCTAATGAAGCACCCCAAAGGACACATACGCCTGCTACGTCCTCGTCGTTGTTCCTGGGTTAGGCTAAGAGTAGGTTAAGCATAAAATATCAAGATTTCACGTGAACACAGAGTCAACAATTTACCAGGTGACGTTATTACTGGATTGGGTCCATCACAATTTTTTATCTTAATGGTTAAACCCAATGATCATGGAGTAAAACAGAACTCAGTTTTGAATTCAGTGACCCCCAAAAACATAATATTAACACGGTATAGTCAAAAAAGCATTTTATTGATTTTTCCAGGGTATGGGATTATGGGGTTGTGTTGTTAGGAGGTTATAAGGTTAAAGTGTTATAAGATTTTGGCTTTCTTGGATTAAGGGGTTTAGGGTTCAAGTACTTTTTTTTTTATTAACTACTCTTACTCTTCTTTTCTCACTCCATACGTCAATCAATTTGATGGTTCAAGTAAAAGCCAATCGCTGTCATGTATTAATGTGGTAGGCCACGTAGACCCGTGGGTCATTCGACACCGACATCAAGTTGTTGGTCTATATTCGGTTAGTTTATGGCCACATTACAACCAGACCGTGGGTAGGTGCTGTCTACCTCTGACACCTCGGTGGTTCTGTTACATTATCTTCTAAGTTTTCTTGTACTATAGCTACAGAAGTAAAACACTTGTACTCTTAAAGGATGAGTGTACTTCGACATAAGTATTTGATGTATGTATGAAAGTTTGTATTGATGTTGTATAATTAGCCAAGATAGGATTTAATTTGTGTTACATATATATTATTACATTCAAGGACAAACTATGTAAATTAAGAATAAGAGGCCACGCTGGCAACAGTGGAGAGTGTGTGAGGTACTTGCTTCAGCTTAGCGTGATGTACGGTTTTAAATAATATATATGACTTATGTCTATCCATAATATGTTAAATAAAAGTTTGTAATGTATAGATAAATGTGTCCTGAAGAGGCCACCTACGAGTGGTGAGACGTTGACAAGTTTTTTCAATAAATGAGATACACACTCAAAAAATTGGCTTTTACTTGAACCAGCAAATACTTTTTTTTTTGTACTGAAGAATCGATGGTTTTAGTTAGGATAAGTTACTGGATTTTTAGGCTTATTGTTTTAAGTTATGAAAAAATCAAGAGTGGTGGAGTAAAATAGACCTCAGACTCGAATTCAGCTACTTATAGAACATAAAATATACATGGTCTAGTCAGCTGAATAATTTTTTTTTTGTGGGGCTGTGAAATATTACTATTGGAAATAAATTAATGTAAGGTTGTAGCAGGTCATATCGGCGCACGGATTTCATAGCACGTCATAGTTTCTTGCATCATTTCGCTATCCTCTATAATACAATATAACATAGTTTTTATATCATACAGTTTGAGATAGATGTTAATGAATAGATAGTCTTATTGGCAATTATTACTAGATATTTTGTGTTCATTGAGATCTTGGTTATGTTATTATAGACGTATAGTGTTAGCAAAATTCCACGTCTAAATACCTAGCTCCTGGTTTTTTTTTTATTCGCATGATGATCTCCAATGGAAAAAAAATTGGCTTTACAACAAAAAGTTAATTTACAATTTGCAAAGTAACGGAAAAAACAGCATTTTCAATGTTCATAAATAACTATTGTCGCAATTAGAATAGGATGCTTGAAATTCTTCAAAATGTAGTATAAATCATGCGAAAGTAGTGGTCTAAAAATCAAAACGATCCATCTAATAGTTATTGCACAATGTAATTTGCAATTAACAAAATTGGAAAATCTTGATTCGCTATAAATAATTTTGGAAGGACTGTACATAACTGACCTTGATATAACATGCTTGGATATTCGTGTACTTTGATATTTAATCATACAAATTACTGGACTTTAAAAGTTAGCTTAACTTTAGGAGCGCGGCTCTTTAAATCCGAGGCGGCGAAAAAATTTGTGTTTTCTCGGCTTCTACTGGTCCTAGGTTCTTTTTTTTTTAATTTGGGGTTGCTCGTCTATTCAATTTTTTTTTTAAATTCGCAGAAAAATTTCAGCAGCATGATGGAATATAAATTATTACTTAGTTGTGCAGAATTATAAATTATTGAACAATTATTTCAGGTGAAAATCATTTCTAGTGGAAAATGCTCTATTATTATAAAAAAACAGCGAATTCTATTATTGGATATTAAAGTATATGACTATCAAAGCATGTTAAATGACGATCTACAATTTACCATCCCTCAAAAATTTTTAATGAAAAATTAAAATTTTTTAACTTTTTAATTGCAAATAACATCGTGCAATAATTATTGGGTATCTAGTTTTGATTTTTGGACCACTTCTTCCACAGGACTTATACTTCATTTCGATGGTTTTTGAGCATCCTATTCTAATTGCGACAATAGTTATTTAATAACAACGAAAATGCCATTTTTTCCGTTATTTTGTAATTTGCAACCAAGCCATTTGTTGTAGCACAACTTTATTTTTCTTAAACTGTGGATAATTATGTTGGCTAAAACTGTGATGATTAACATTTTTCAATGTGTTTTATAGTTTCTCGAATATTTAGTACGATACAAAAAAAAATGGGTTCCCACGATTTATTCGTTAATAACGGACGAAGCTCCAGGACTAAAGTGATACTTTCTATTTATATCATGTATTACGCTCTTTAAAAGTAGTAAAAAAAACCAGGAGTTTGCACGTAAAATTGGCCTCGGGACGTCTAATTCCACTAGTCTATTCATAGATGAAAAGTTACTACTAACTTTCGTATCAGTCATACCGAAGTTTTACGTAAGTTGCCCATTTACACACAATTATCGCCAATGACACGTATCTTTCTAGTATAATTATAGTCACGTATAACTAAATATTCAGCCGAATAGAGCCTAGCATCTACTTAACTATTCTTGACTGAGCCTGTGAGTGTTCATTTCAAATTCATCTGCTCGTAAGTTTGGCCCTGTGTGTCAAGCTGGTGAGCCTACTAGTAGAGTGCTGACGAGAATCATAAGTTATGCCTGAAAAAGTTTTACTCCAATAACAAGGCACAAATACTCGTACTGTCTCGTGATTTAATCCCTTTCGATTAATTACTTATTTAAGAAGCAAAAAAGTAAAATGAGAGATGTGAATAAAAATGTGCTGCGCGTATTAAATATGCTTTTAACATCGGAGTTATTACAACGTAGAATTTGTGATACCTGTCGTCGGGGCATCAAGAACAGCAAAGATGAAAATGATGATGAGAGAAACAAGTTAAAAGTTAAAATGGTACCTAAGTATATCATATCAACAGTGTTCGACTTCATGCTACTAAATACGCGACTTTAAAGCATAAGATCGCGAACAGCAGCGTTTCGCACCCTGTACTTCTTCAGCCAGTAAACTCCTTTACCTATAGTGAAAATATTTAAGGCGTTTTCTTCTATAGCCGGAAAATGAGGAAGAATCATCAAATAAACAATTGAATGTTCAAATTAATTGTGGAGAAACTTGGGGGACTTACGGAGAAAAGGCAATAACACTAAATAATTGCGTGGATTATTTAAATAAAGGATTGAGTTTCTTAGGTCATTGACCGATTAAAAACCAAAAATTCCCGCAAAAAACATATTCTGAGCAAAAAGCAAGAAAAAATTTACAGAAGTCTTTAATAAAATAGTTTCTCATCTCACTGACGATGGTCCAGATGCTGCTGATGACGATGATCATACAACAATTCTAATAACTTAACAAAAAATTTTTAACATTATACGAAACTGCACTTATAAAATTAAAATTTTGATCATTTTCAAACACTGGTCTTACACAAAAATTTAGCTCCATTTTCCAACCATTACTTACCACATGATATCATTAAAGCATGATAGCACTAAAAAATGGCTACCAAGCAGAGGGGGTGGGGGGGATTATTCAAAATCAATACAAACATTTTAATTCTTAAAAACAATCTTTAATTGTTACTAATTTTTCTTATAAGTATTTTTTCTCAAAGCTTATTACCCAGTAACCTTAAAAATGAAAAAAAAACAACAGTCTGTAGCATACATATAATCGGAATTATGAATTTTTGATAATTCCTCTTTAAGCCCAGACTCACCGAAATCGCGTAATTTTAATCCCTTCCAGCGTCAAAAACCTTTAAAAAAAACACACATACCTCTTCTTTAAATATAAAACCCGTGAAAGAAGTTTTAGTAGAATTAAAAATGTACTGGCTAAAAAGTTGTTCGGTTTGTAAAAAAACGTCCCATATACGTGTATACACTCACCTTGATCATAAAAATTTTATGTATATATTTGTGAGTATTTGTGTGTGCGTGCGAGCGTCTGTAAATTTTAAATGTAAATGCTATTAAATTAGAAACTCTTGCTTTTTTTTTGATACACACATATTTTAACTATTAGTAAAGCTCTCACGTCTGCGAGATGTCGCCCGTGGCCCACCCTACTATTTTTTATTTTTCTTTAACTCTTCAAGATAAAACCTGAATAGGAAATAAAGTAAGGATATCCTTGTTTAAATACAGGGCCTGATCATGATGCAGGATGAAGGACTAAGCATGCTTGTAACGTTTAATTAATCAGTCCTGTATCATGCAATTTTATTTTATCTTTTTTTTTGAGGTCAAATGATTTTACTTCTCCACCTCCTCGTATTAATGTAGAAGCAATTTTTTTTTGGTAAAGAAACTAATATATATTTTATTAGCTGAACGCTTGTGTCAGTTGTACGAAAGAGCTGTTAATTATACACGGTGTACATACATCAAACCCACAAGCAAAGTAAACTGAAAACTGGCAGTCATAAACCGCTAATATTATGTTTAAATCGCTGAAGCGTTGTGCTCCGAGCGTAAATTTTTTTTCGGAATCATTATGTGTTTATACCTGTAGTGTGGCAATATGAAATGCCATATGCTTCTTAAATTAGGAAAATTTAATATTTTTACCGGAACGCAAGTATCTAACCCGCACCGTAGAACTCCGACGTCGCATTATGTGCCAGAACGGCAAAATTTGTGTCAAAATAAGATAGCTCCTGACGGAAAACTCTGATCTAAATGATTTTTTTTTTAAACTTGTAGGTTTTGGATAGTAGATTACGGGAAAATTGTTCCAAAATTGTGCTTTATCACTGGGGGGGGGGGGGGGGGGCGGTGGATCCCCCTAAAGGGCCCCAAAATGAGAAAAATATGGTTTTTTCGCAATAGGGTTCTTGCGTGAAATTTTTTTTTTTTTAATCAATTGGGTACATCAGGTAGGCTATAAAAAAATATTTGGCATATATCTTTATTTTTTCTATATAAATAAAACTGACAAAGATATACCGTATGAACGTTACGCGTGACGTCATACCTGTAGTCGATGATGCACTGGATTTTATACAGGTATGACGTCCTACAGACCCCACTCCTGAATTTTGATACGCTCTATCTTTGGAATCTTTCGTTCATATGAAAAAAAGAAAAAATACGTGTCCAATATTTTTTTAATACCTACCTGACGGACCAAACGGAATTTTTCATTAAGGACCCTATTACTCTTATAATTTCAAGCAAACGCAAAATTAAAACATTCTCCAAGGTTAAAAAGCGGTGTGACTGGCAGGTTTCGTCTATTCTTTGATATCAAAGATAGCGGTAGCAATATGGCGGCCAGGATATGAAGAAATGTGCATAATTTTGCAAATTTCTGTAAAACCTTGATTTTATCCTTTACTACCTATTTGAAATGATGATAAAATTTGTGATCGCAATACAGGAATCACCGAGAGGAGTAACATATTATTTAAAATTTAAAATAACTGTCGATACAAAATGACGAGATTTTGATGTTCTTGAAATCCCCTTTACATGGGTATCAAATGAAAGGGTTCAAGAAGCGGAATACAGTAGAACGTGTCTAATGATTCAAATTCCAATGTGGCAGTCGATACAAAATGGCGGATTATTCATTTTACCAGAACCCCATCAATATGAGTATTTAATAATGGAATATGATAGGTACAATGCAGAAAAATCTTAGAAACCGTTTCAAATCCAGAATAGCAGGATATTAATGTAGATCCACAATAGAATCTACATCCAAAATGATGGTTGATACGATAACCGATGATTTAATCAACTGCAATCTCCTTGACATGGCTTGAACATGAAAGCAATAAAAATAATTTAGACGTATATTCTTTAACATATCTCCATCACAAAAAATGTATTCATGTCCAGGTATCAGAATGTAGCAATATAAGGGAGCTGAAGTTTTTTTGTTAGTAAATTGCAAATAAAATTATTCAAGATTGTAAATGGATTTGGATTTTTTTTAAATCCCTCAACCAGACAACATATGCTATTTAAAAAAACAGTTTGAAGACATCAAATTGATTCCAAACCTTTTCTTTAAGTCCATTTATCTTTCATTTTTCAATAAGATCCTTTCTCCTGTGAAATTTACTAATAGCATCACAAAAATATGTGATAAACTAATTTATAAAGTATTACTGCTTATTTCTCGATTTCTTTGAAAAAAGCATTCAACATTTTTAAAGTATTGTTATAACAATTAATTCTTTTAGAAATTTTTTAATGTATAAGCTTAGTTGATCATTACTACCTTCAATAATCGACTTTTTTTGACAAAATAGTGAGAGAATTATCTATTCGATCAGGTAAAATTTGTTAAACATCTATAAGTTTAAACACTGGGGAGTATTGGATCACTGGGTCCTATTCGCTTTGCATACTTATTATTTGGATAACATCTGAAGATGCTGATACTTGAGTATATTTGATTTGTAGAAAAATTCATGAGAATTTATAGGATTTATTTAAATTAACTAAAACACTGACACTAGTACGGATTGATTCCATGCATATGATTTATCTAGGATGTAAATGGTTTTCCTACTACTGAAATGCTTAGAGTGTAGTATTTCAAGCTAACTGGTTTTCTTACCTGCTCTCATTTCTTTTAAATTAATTAAAGTTTTTCTGAACATACAATACTTTCATTCAATTATTAAACCCTGATAATTAGGTTAAAATTTTCTAAGATATACCTTTAAAGTGTTTGGCGAACAATTTTATTGATTGTTATTATAAATAAGTTTTTAATATATGTTTCCTGTAAATTCTAAATATTCTTCAATTTCACAATTTGTTGACCTTGCGTTTCTACAACAAACTCTATGTAGTTATTTGGTTACAGTTACTTTAGACTAATGTTTTTGCTCGTTATTTATTAACTTTTTTTTTTATTATTACTATTCTCAAAATACACATTTTTTTTTTTAATTATTCGTCATCCTCCAGGTTATAATGTAAAAGTATATTAAGTTATTTGGCTGAAGTGACCTGGCCCTGAGAGGTGTATGCAACATTAAGTTTTGTCAACTTATCAAATATGACCAACTATTGAGGTGATGCCATCTTGTTCGCTCTGACGCACTAAAGAAGGGTGACATTTGTCAAACAGGACTTTTGTCGTTGACTGGAATCATAGAAATCCACATGTATCAAACACCATTTTGGGTGTAGATTCTATTGTGGATCTACAATTATATTCTGCTATTCTGGATTTCAAACGGTTTCTAACATTTTTCTGCATTGTACCTATCATATCCCATTATTAATTACTAATGAAGATGGGGTTGTGGTAAAATGAATGATCCGCTATTTTATATCGACCGCCATTGGAATGTGAATCATTAGACATGTTCTACTGTATTTCGCTTCTTAAACCCTTTCATTTGATACCCATATAAAGGGGATTCTAAGAACATCAAAATTTCGCCATTTTATATCAACAGCCATTTTGGATTAAAAAAAATATAATACATCTCTATGTTCTTCCTGGATTGCGACCATCATTTCATCATTATTTTGAACAGGTAGTAAAGGATAAGATCTAGGTTTTACAGAAATATTCAAAATTATGCACAATCCTTCATATCCTGGCCATCATATTGCCACCGCCATCTTTGATATCAAAGAATATAGAAAACCTGCCAGTCGTGCTGCCTTTTAATCTTGGAGAATGTTTTAATTTTGCGTTTGCTTAAAATTATAAGAGTAATTGCGAAAAAACCATAATTTTCTCATTTTCGGGCACTTTGGGGATATTTTACTACTGCTCCAGTGCTAAAGCACAACTTCGGGATAATTTTTCTTTAATCTGCTATCAAAAATCTACAAATTAAAAGATAATCATTAAGGTCAAAGTTTTCTGTCAGGAGCTATCTTATTTTGACACAAATTTTGCTGTTTTGGTAAACTGTGCGTCGTATCAAAGGACTATAGTGAGACATGCATACATACATACCTACACATATTTGGAAGCACGTACAAACATACGTACATACATAGATGAATAGATATGTAAACATACATACGTAGGAACACAATAAAATACATTTTTACAGATAAATATACATACATACATACATAGGTCTGCTATTAGGTAATAGGTAGCTGTCGTTTTTATAACGCACGATTGAAGGCGATAAGATAGAAACCACTGAAACAATTACGATCACAAGACGGTCGGATTAAAATAAGCTCCTTTTTACCCCATGCAACGGTAATCGCCTTACCGTGCGCTTACTTATGCAGTATTTGCTCTCGAAATTTCGAAGATACTTATATTGTATTGTTTATGTTCAACCTTTTATGAGACACGAAAAGTATCTGATTCACCTGCAACATAATAAAGCAAGTTACTGCAATAAATTAAATTGTGTCCAAAAACTTAAAAGAAACTTGAAAAACCTTTATCTTTTTGACATTAAGATTAAAACTATTATCTACGTATTGCAACGAATTTAAATTGCAACTAAGACTGTTTTCCGGCAAATTAACAATAATTTTACAATAATGTAAAAAAGAAATAGAGACATTTTAAAGACGAACTTAACAATTTTTTGCGAAATATTGAATGATTTACTGAGTAATTTAAAATGTCAAGATTATTAAAAAAGTTGCTTGTAACTTCAGCCAAGTCTGATAATTCTTTCTTAACCAGGTCTCTAATTAAAAGTATGTTAACTAACTAAAGATTACTTTCCGAACAAATGCTATCACAAAATTCGGAAACGCTAAAGTAAATACTAAATAAAGGTAACGTTAAAAACAAATTTATAGGTCCATCGTGACATATTATAGATGTACTCGTCTCGTTTTTTTTTTTTTTTTTCAAATTTCGTGATTCCCCACCGATTTCACATAAATCATTAACGAATAAATATATTTAAAAACAACTTTTTGTAACTATATATGGAATCATTCAAAGGGTAAACAATCTTTTGAATTAAAACCGATGAAAAGGCAAACAAGAAACATTAAAAAAAAAGTTTCTTAATAGCAAAATGTAATTATACAAAGTATAAAATTTTATAAGATTATTTATATTGAACTCCAAAAAAATGGATCTATTGTGTTCTTCAATGTCTTATTATTGTAGCATATCACCAAATGGCCTCTACTAATATTACGAATCGAGTATAGTTTGAAAGAGATCTAATAGAATTGTTGTTTATCGAGCACAGAAATGGTTGTATTACTTAAAATTTGATATCTTATTTAATCGACTTGTGAGGCATTTGAATAAAAGTGCTATAATTATTTGATTTCTTATAGATTCAGAATAAAAATAGATATATCTACGAAAACTTATATGTAAAAACGTGAAGCTCTATTAATAGTTACAAAAGTAAGCGCACAGTAAGGCAATCGCCGCTACCAAAGGTTAGGGGGAACCTTGTTCAAGCCTACTGTTTTTAATTGTGATTGTTCTGGTAGATTTTGTTCAATGACCTTTAAACACATGTTTATGATTACAAGACCACCTGTTGGCTACAAGCAGACCTACTGCTTTACTGCTTACTGACGTTCAGCTTGTTGCCATGCAGTTATTCTATCCATCAGTTGTACAACGTATGGCAGCCTACGCTACTGACGAAGCTTTCTGAATGAGAAAGTGTCGCAAAAGTTGTAGCGCTGCTATGCCTAAGCGATAATAGCGTCTTTTAAGTATAAAAGTACATCGATAGTTATAAGTCGTCTATGTGTGTAATATACATAGGTAGATTGTAAGAAGCGTATGTAAAGTTATTCTTTTACACGTCAAAGACGCCATTAGTGCTCAAGCACAGACGCACCATTGGGTGAATGAGCTGTTATGCGATACAGGTTCATTGACTTAACAAAAGCAATTTTTTATCAGTCCCTATTTACAAATTAATTGTCAGAAATTTCTTTATTATGCGACACAGCTATTAGAAGTACGTAGGTATCCTACGTATAGAAAACCAAATAAGAAACTTAAAACTTGTCAGTTAAATCTACTACAGATAATTTATAGAATATAGTTAGATTTTGTTGTGTATGTGTGTGGATTACATTACTAATTGGAAATAGAAAATTATATTTACACAGTATAAGCCAATTATATCTATAACTTTACTGCAGAGAATCAACATGTAACTGTACGATGCACTTACTCATAAGATACACCAATTATAATATAATTGTCATAATGCCACTGCTGAAGGTACTTTATAGTAGTCCATTTTTTCTTTACATTATTATACAGTAAATCAACCTGAAATTATTATATTTATTGGCGACTAGACTACTCACATACTTTAATTACGTCAGCGGAAAACATAATATGGATTTTATTGTGTAAACGCTCGTGGCATTTGAGAGCGTGACCTGCTGCTCATACACGTCATAGAAACATCACATGCGCAGGCAATGTTGAACTGAAAGATGGCCGTATCAGACTGCCACTTTTAAACTGTAATTCCTAAAGTCTTTCCATCGCAGTTTTAAATTTTTTTTGGTGCCTTTTACCACAAAACTTGCGTTGTAATGCTATAAAATGGAGCATCCTTGATAATAAACACATTATAAGTTCCTGCATTACAAGCCATTACGGTGTGTAAGTGCCATACATAATTCAGTGTAAGTATGTATATATGTATTTAATATTGTTATAAACGCATGTATAACTGCTTGTATCTATGTACGATGTATGTATGCATCTGTATATGTACGCATACATGTCAGTAAGTAAGGATGTATGTATATCTGTATCTATGTGACCCTGTGTATATGTATGTATGTACGTATGTACATACATATGTATAGATGCATGTTTTGATGTAGCCATTTATGTAGAAACCCATCTAGATAGTGCCAGAATTAAACTTTTTGTTTAAAAGTAATTATTTTTTATATTTTTATGTTGTTTCAACGACCGTGAACACATAAATTTTCTAAAGTTATATTTAGGATTTTAAATGTAATAAATAGCAAGCAGATACATGTAGACTAAAAACGCTTTCTACGTATAATTAAGTTTATATTAGTTAACAATATATACGTGTCAAAAATAAAAAGATCAATTTATATCAAGTTTGAAAACTGCAGAAAAATAAGTTGAGTGTTAAGATATGGAACACGTTATCCTAAGCCGTCGAGATATAACTCTTGATGTAAAAACATGCTTGTATTTCTAAATTGTTACCAACGAAACAGATGAGAACACTAAGGCAAAGCAAAAGATGCGTGAGCAGTAGTGCGGGGAGATGTGTTTGAGACATTGTTGAGAGCCATGTAAAGTCTGTTTTAGTGGTTCTGTGTAAGTAGTAGTGCAATAGGCTGCATCGGTTTTAGAGTTCGAACTTTCACCTCCTTCCTTCCTTACACCTGTAAGGGGTCGTATTGAGGGAAGGATGCTATGGAGGGGCACTTGGGCATGCGGGGTGCTCCAAAAATAAGGAAAAAATTGCTCACGTGTAAGCACGGAGAAAGCTAACGAATTCGAGCAAGGAATTCTGTGGTAAAATGCAAAAGAGGCTGCGTAGAGGGTGTGAATGAGTATTGAAAAGAGTAAGAGCAAATAACGATTTTCGAAATATATAAAAATTGAACGAATTACTACGTCAATGGCGGCCGCGGCGGGTCAAGTGAAGCGGGGTTAGGGGTGTCACAGGAGGTCAGAAAAATGATGACCCACACAACTATGAATTTAAAAAAGGATATTATTTTACCCTAACTAAGTGTGGTAAAAAAAATTTTGTTGGAAACTAATGGTGATCGATAGGGCTCATTGAGGAACTTACTTACCTTACATTTCAGATTTCTTGAAGCATCAGCAGTCTGACAGTGACGGTAACAATATAAGGATTATTGATCTGTTTTCAAAGCAGCGTTATCTTCATAAAAAATAGACTAGTAGTAAAATAATCAATTTACTATAAAATTAAAATAATGGACGCAAGTGGCTAAAATGTTTGTTACATATTTCAAGTATACGTTATAATATGTATAGTGTCCAATGTCTTACTCCTTATGATATTTGAAATTATTGTATCACTCAAGATACAATAGAATATATCACCAAATGCTTATAGGTATATATGATTTACCGACACGGTGGCACAGCGGTAGAGTTGCAGTTTCGTCGATCACCGAAGTCAAGCAGTGTATGGGCAGGGTGGGACTTGGTTTGGTTCAAGTCTTGTCGTTTGCCTAGAGGTTCACTTCTGCTGATTTTCTTCGGGGATCGATTAACTGTTTCTCTTACGTTACGGACAACGTGAGCGGGAGGTGTGCAGGAGTTAGTCCTGGTATTTATTCGTAGAAACCCGGTCAGGACTCAGGCAATACACCGATTAGTTGTAAGTACCCCTTTACCCCCCTCCCTGTCATTGGGAGGCCTCCC
>JAPYYV010000380.1:0-33980 GCA_030522625.1 Copidosoma aretas
ACCATGTAAATATATCTCAAAAATTTAATGGTGTTTGTAAGTGACGAGTTTAAGTGCCTATTTATTCGATGTCCCTGTGCTCGCCTCCCTTACTCCTAAACAGCTCTGGATCAAGCTTTAAATCATACAGTCCACTTCAAGTTCAATCTTGAACAGAAGTGGAAAAAGAACATAAAATTACATAAACTCATGTGTTAAAATCCAAAGAAAAAGCTTATTCGACTGAAAAAATCAATTCTTTGCAAAAGCAATTAAACTCCATTTCTAATTCGGAATTGTTTTAACTTTTGCGAGAAAATTGCCTGTCTTAAGAAAAGAGAAGTTAGTTTTGGAAGCGTTAGTAAAGTTTACAGTGTTTATGAAAGGTAATATATCAGTATTTAGTCTGATTCTATTCAATGTTGGTCCCTAGAATTATAGTTATTTAAATAATAGCATGTAAGTCTGAATAAGAATTAACGATTTTGATATCAATAGCTTAATAGAAAATATTCATACTGATAGCTTGAGAATTTATAAATAATATATCTTTGATGGTTCCAACGTCGTATTCTTTATTTAATTGAAATTAAATTTAACACATTATAAATAAAATGGTAGTTGATAAGAACCTATTGACAGCAATAAAAAACTGTGACTGTAATTGGGTGCAAGTAATTAAAGCAACGGCAGTAATTGGGTGTCAGTGATACAAGCACAGTGGCAGTAATAATAGCATTTGGCTGAATAAATAATAATTTATTTACTATTAAATTTTACTTTTTTTTTAGTCAAATAATTTTTATGTTTAATCTAAGTCTAGAATCTTTAATTAAAAAAAAAAATAAGTTTACAAATTCATTTACGCGGTTGTAGTATGCTTTTTCATACGTCCAAGATAAAAAAGCGTCAGTAATTCATGCATTTACCCCTATTGATTGATCCCAAAATCTGATTGTTCTAGGTTCATTTCCAACTTTTTTGTGAAGCATGACACTATATTGTTTCTGTTATATTACTTACCATGACTTAAAAGTTATTTTTAACAGAGTTGGCCATAAAATGAGTCGAAGCTTACAGAAACGATGTTCTAGGTATCTCTTTCGATACAAATGGCCTTTTTTAAGGTTAATCTTGTATTTTGCATGTATATCGAAGTTTGTATTAGTATCTAGAGGTATTTGAATTGCTGTATACATTTTCAAGCTTTTTTTTAGTTTGGGTGTGTAATAGAGCCCCTAAATCGTTAAAATTTCAGTTTTTTACCAAATTAGGTTAGTTCCACTCGTTTTGGGAACTTAAAAAATTTTTGGTAATATTATTAACAACAAAATTCTCAAGCCTAGTAAAAAAAATACAACCAGACTACGGATTTTAAGGCTGATTGAAAATTTAGATCATGTTTTTGGATTACGTGCCATTGTATTTAGGTATTATGAATATAGTTTTTTACAAACAAGTCGTTGTCTTTAGTCTGGCGAATAGTCGAATAGTAGAAAAACATATTAAGTTTGTATTAGTTTTGAGTTGCAGCGTGGCAGTCCAAAATATTGTCAAAAACTGTCAAAACCATTTATTTGGTATTTACCTAAAAACTACGTGTCGGACGGAAAAATGTGTTATGTATAAAAAAAAATCGCCAAAAAAAGACAAACCAAACAATTTTACCTAAATTTCGATTTACACAGTAATTTTTGCACAAATTGCAAAATACATTGTTTTTTGGCCATTTATTCGAATTCAATAAGTCGCGTTTTACATAATATTAGGATCTAAAATTTTAACACAAGGTTAGTATCGTCGCACTTAACACATAAACAAAATTTTACCTCGATCGAATATAAAATTTGTGCAAACCGCAATGAAAACCAAAAAATTTTACTTCCGTAAAAATGCTATTAAAAAGTTGTCAGACAACATAGAAAAAATTTTCAAATGTGCTTTGACTCGTCCAACGTCACCCCACAACATTTTGAAGTTTTATTAAATTTGATCGAGTGCGAGTAACGAAAATGTATCTTACCAAAAAAATTCGCACGTTCGTTTGCTAGAGGCCCAATTCCACTGAAATCGGCCCAAAATTTTTTTTCAGATATTTTGATCTCGTTGTCGCTGTCGCATCAAACGTAGGCCACGACGGCTACTATTTGATCCCCACATTTATATTATAACCGTTTCTTTTAAATGGACGAGCTTTTAGAGTGTTGGAGCCCAGGGTAATGGGTTGGGGCTTCTGAAGAGGAATAACACAATGACAAATAGTACTAAATGAAAGTAAAACAGAGCACGGACGCAGATGTAGAATCGTTGGAGCTTAATTAGGAAAAAAATTGTAGATCATTGCAATAGACATTTGATAGAAATCAAGAAATAATTTTTTGTTCATACTGTAATCTTTGTCTAAAATTTTTGTGTGTTTTATATTCTGACGAAATAAATGTAATCGCATTAATTAAACTGAAAAAACAACAATTTCATTAAAAATTTATTGCTGTTCTTTTATTAATTCCAATTATTATTAGTAAAGTCATTGTTTAACAGCAGTGTTGTGTACATTGTATAAGTAAACGGTTTATTCTTGAATTGTTAATGTGAGTCTGTCGAAACCAAAAATGTTTCGTGGTATTTGTTGTGGAATTGCGCCTATGGCGGCCGATCGTGCGTCGCGTCGCCGCGGCCGTGCCGATGACACAAACTAACTTTTTAGGTAATATACATTTTCGCTACATGCACTTAATCAAATTTTATGATACTTTAAAATGTTGTGGAGTATCTTCGGACGAATCAAAGTCCGTTTGACAAATTTCTCTATGTTGGCTAACATTTTTTTTTAGCAGTTTTACGCAAGGACCTTTTTTTGGTTTTCACTGCGGTTTGCAAAAATTTATACTCGATCAAGCTTCAATTAAGTGTATGTACCGGGGCCATACTACTCACTGTTTCTTCTAACTATAGCACTTTATGTTAATTACACCTTGAGTGACTAAATTTCAAAAACATGGCCAAAAAACAAGGTCTTCTGCAATTTGCGCAAAAACTGATTATTTTTGTCTTTTTATTGCGGTTTTTTTCGTACATGATTTTTAATTAGAATTTTTAATTACTGCTATTAATTTTTCATTCCTCAGCCCCCTGATCGGCTTATTCTGCCTGACTAGAAAGGATTTTTATGATCCAGGGAAAACTCAAAGAGTCACAGCCATCAACATAAATATGCGTTTTTTGATGTTAGGAAGTTAATTTTGAGTCTATGGGTATGAAATTTTCGAAATCGTATTGTTTTTACAAGACAAACGAATAGACCGAGTTTTTTCTAAATTGGTGATAGGGCCAGTTTCTCATACTTATCAGGCTGCACTGTATCAGCAGTAATTATACTTTTTTTCAATTTTGAGCTTGCTGTTGTCGTGGCCAGCAATTTTATGCAGTCAATAGTAGCCAAAACTTTGTTTGCTTTCTACGTACCTTCTTTTATTTTACATGCCCTTCGAAAATCTTACACTACATTTTCAGAATATCAAACAAATATTCATATCAATAATACGTATCTGTAGCTTCACTGAATTTATGTTTGATTTTATCTGGTCTTTTTTCTAACTCGGTTTAACTATAATAACCAATATTTTTTCGGTATGTGACATTCATGTTGCGCCCCCCCCCCCTGCGTTCTCCGTACACATACCTTTATGACCTTTATGGATACCTTTCGTTAAAAGTTAGAAAGTTTTCTAATAATCATTTTTGAAATTTTCTTCTGCTGTACTTGAAAAACTTTTTCTTTTTCTTTGAAGGATTTTGAAATATGGGGGGGGGGGGGGGGGGTGGGGGAAGGGGGGGGGAGGGGGGGGGGGGGGGTTTAAATATGAAAATGGTTCAAAATTACGGAAAAAATAAACGAATCGTACTTTTTTTTCTTAAGGGCTACAAGGTGAGGTCCTAAAGGGACAAAAAAGTGTGTCGCGGCATTTAGGGGATGTTTAGGGGCTGTAAAGGGTTTAATCTAAATTGTTTTTGGTTATAAATACAGAGGAAACATCCGAGTTTTGGCTTAGCTTGTGAGTTGGCTAGGGGGGACCATAAGGGTAGTGGAGCGGAGTCGTGGACAAATTCCCTAAGATCACTATGTGTGTATAGAATGATATACATAGCGTGCAAACGCTGCAGGCGTCATATATATGCGTGTGTACATAGGAGTAGTATGAGGGGGAGAGTAAATGATGCATATGCATGTACATGTATATTTCACCCTCCTGCGTGCTTTACTCGCCGACCGTCCATGCCCTATAATTTTTGCTAAATCATTTAATTTTCCGTACAGTTTAAAAAAATCATATACATTTTACCTGCATCTATCAAATATGCAATAAAGATCGCATCGTCATTTAAATAACTCAAAATATGAAGAAGAAAAATGTAAAAGGTTACAATATCTTGCAATTTTTTTCAAAATAGACGACTATTCTTTTATTTCATTTTTACTGTACTAATAACTTTTTATCTTTTTTTTTTTTGCAGTACTGAGACCATCTAATGATTACTTCCATGAATACTCTTGTTATTGATTGATAAAAACATTCTAAAATTATTTCCATTTTTGTTTTTTTTATACAGTCATTTCTTCTGAATTAAATAAATATAGACACCCTTAATCGAACGATCCTATACAAAAAAATTAGATTGATTTTTAAATATCTTTTTTTTTAATTGAAGACACTCTTATTTTCCATTGTACAGTACAGATAGGTTTTGATCCAAACAAGATAAAAACAAAACAGTAATAATTTACAGAAACTCTTAATTTAACTTTGAAATAATAGGAGATTCCTGTTTTTTTGTTTTACATAAATCATCCATGAAGTACAACATTTTGAATCACTAATTCTTTGATACTAACCTTGTATTTTCCTCTACAATTATTGTATTTTTACTTATAATTATCCTTCTTCAACCATATTTTTGATGAACTTTGTAAAATGTTAAAAATTTATTTTTATGTACCGTAGCAATCCCTTGAAGCTACTATAAATAATTTTCTTACAGTTTTGTGTGTAAGAGCAAATATCAGAAATCTGCATCGAAGTAAAGGAATGATTGTACTTTTTTCCTCTATAACGATGTCAAATGTGCTTTATGTTTCGATTTTAAATCACACGAATACCCGGCCTAAGAAATTGTATTGTACAACTACCGCGTAAAAACATAGTAAAAAGTTTGTAACCTATGTTTAGAATATTTCTATGTCAAACATAATAATTATAATCATAGATGCATCGACAAATAGTGGAAAATTGTCCTTATTCTCTAAATTAATTTAACTTACAACCCAAAAAAAGAAATTAAAGATAGTAAACTGCGATTATCTTTTTATTTATGAATATGAAGAAGTCTTTTTTGCTGTAATTTTATAGAATAGCTGCATATTAAAGCAGAAATCTCTTTTAGTGACTATAGAGCCTTCTTCGTCTCCTAAAAACACTTTGTATTCTTGCAGAACGATCAGGTAATGTATGTGTGCTGTAAGAAGTTGGAAGAGGAGAGCTAAGGCTGCCCTCTAAAGAGCTCGATCGTTTTTGATAGATTTGGAAATGTTTGGGGGAGAGAAGGGGGGGCTCTAAGCAGAAAAGGGAGAGCGTGATGATGATTCGGCTGCTATAAAAAGACTTCGGCTATCACTTAGAAGTATTTTCAAATGGGGGGGGGGGGCTGATCATTGAGGAGCTTGGGCAGTTCTCTAACTTTTATAAATGTTGGGGGCTAAGGCCGGCCAATTCAGGGGGATTGACAAATGAAAAAGTCTTGAAATTACAGAGAATATGAACAAATTCTACCGTATTTCGTGAAGTGTCTGCAGAGGTGGCGGGATAAGGGCCGAAGATTATGTAGGAGTGGGCTATTGGAAGGTATTGGGACGGTGTAAGATGGTATTATAAATATTTGTTTTGGTTGAAATCACACAGAGAAACAACTGATTCTTCCCTTATTTAGAGGTGAAGGGGGTGGAAACCGATGGGAAAGAATAACCCAGTAACTCAAACTCATTTAAATCACTATATAATATATACATACTTTCCAATGTTTGGTATGTATACCCGGGTTCTTGGACTGCCACATCAAATGTTATTATTTTTTGTCAGTATACAACTATAAGTCGAAAGTTAACAGACATTTTTTTTTCAAACAAACAGTTAAAGATAATAGCATGTATGTCAATATTTATTAAACAAATTTTGTTTAAAGTTAGAAGCGACTACTTTTGGCCTATTTAGGTACAACTGTAATAATACAAATGATTCTCAAAAAAACGACGAAATTTCTTGAAATTTTTAACATGTATTTCTTGAACTATTTTTGATCTACTGTTAAAATTTCAGAAGGCTCTGCGGTGCTTAAACGAAAATACTATGTTCCATAGTTTAGAGTTGTAGTACGTGTGTCATAGAAAAATTAATTCTAAGAGCAACGTAAATACTGATTACTCAGCCAAAAAACGATGAATATTTACAAAAAACTAACACATTACTTAAAAAATTATAACACATCAAATATCAGTGAATGAATATGCTCAGAAATATGGTTGTTGAATAATCTTAATCGAAGGATTAAAATTTGCATTAAATGCCGACAGCTAAGTAGAGCTAATATTTCTATATAGAAGCAGAACGGGACACGTACACGCACACACACAAAGGATTTTCCTGTCCATGTGAGGTCTACTGCACATGCCTCACTGTGGGTTAACTACTACCTTAAGCAGTGTAAAGCAAAATATTTTGCGTAAGATCGCCATGCTTACTCAACGTTCTTACAACATGATGATGGACGAATTGCAAAAATATTATTAAAAGCACGGCATATCTATATTAGAAAGGTTACAGACCAATTAATACAAGAATAAAGTATGGCGGAAAATGCTAGGGGAAAGATGGTGAAGTGCACAGTACAAAACAATATTAAGCATGTAATATACACTAGAGGTGTGGTACACAAGACGCTTTAGGTAAGTGAGAACAAAATGAACACAATTTAGAGTAACGGTTTATATTTTTTATTAAAACGACATTAAAAATCTTCGTAACAATTTTTTTTAAATGTATTAATTTCATTGATACGTATTATTCTAGAAACTTACTGTTTTTTTAGTTGTTTTTGTTATCTAAGCTTAAAACACTGTCCTAGGAAACAATTTATTGGTTTGTTTGCAGGAAATGCCTAAATCGAGCAAAATTTTTCTCTCCCCACTCTTACAGTTATCGCAGTAGTTATTTGGACACCTTTAACACCTGTTAAACACACTTTCAATTTCCCTTATATTGACACCCACGACTCTGCCGGTCTAAACTACATAACAAAATTTACAGTCTCTGTGATAACAATGTACGCAGTAGACAACCGTACTTTCGTCAAATTGATGAATTAGATTCCTTTTAAGATTAGAGATAAATTTTAGTTCATCAAAATAATTTGGAATGATGTTAGTATTGTATTGATTGCAAATTTTTTTAAATTAATATCAAAATTTTTTACATAAGGCATACAATTGGGTTACTCTGTTTAATACTGAGCTATTGGCAAGGCCGGATTAACGCATACGCATAGAACGCGTTTGCGTAGGGGTAGCAGCCTTAATAATAAAAGAATCTCTCGTGTATAATCAGTATAATATTTTTATTTCAATAAAATTGAAAACTTTAAATTACAATACTCTTAATAATACCTTCCGTGACTGTTTCAAAGCATATTCAATAATTATGTCTTCACAGTCCTGATTCATCGTTAATTGTGCTTCTATACATAACAATGATAATTCATTTAATTGTTCATCCCCTAATACACTTTGCAAATAGTTTTTAATGCGTTTTAACGTTAAAAATGATCTTTCTCCTTTACAATTGAAAATCAAGAGGCAAGAAACGCAAGGTACGCAATACGGCCCCTGAAGAAGGTCTTGTCTTAAACAAAAGAAATTAGAATGCTAATTACTTTACTCTACCCTCACACTGCAGTACCTTCCATTAGTGGCGATATCGAAAAAAGATTTCGTGATTTCCGTCAGGATATTAAGGTACTTAAGTACGTAACTACGCACTTTTGGATATTAAATTAATACGTCTCTTACAAAAACTAACGTAGCTCAGGTTCTTACGAAAACTAACTGTACTCGAGGTAGCTTGCAAACTCTAACGAAAGCTAACGTATCACGCAAATTTATGACGAATACTAACGTAGCTCAAAGACTCTTACGAAGGCTAACGCAGCTTGACGTTTCTTACGAAAAGTAACGCAGCCCATGAAGATTTTGTATACTAATAACTACAGCTATTCTTGTTATTCGTAACTATAGGTGCTGAGTATTACATATAAAAAATACTAAAAGTTTATGAAAAACCAAATTTAATCAAACAAAAACCCTAAAAAATACAGTACCAAATTAAATAATAATTGAAATATTTACGTAATATCCAGCAATTGTTTTAACTTATTATTGGTACCGTTTGTGCTTATTGTCTCTTACTGTAAATATTTAACTACAATTTACATGTTAATATCAATTTCAAACATACAAAAATGGTTGAGGAATACTACAAAAAATCGTAAAAAATGCATCATTATTGGTCGAGTAATTATGTTTCAAGTTGTAAAAGGTTTTGCTTTAAATCTGTTAAGCTTTATTACTCTCTGTTAGAGACTTTTGAAGCTACTTTTTGTACGAAATTGTCAGACTATTCGACTATGTTGAATTTTTAAGATTTTGTGAGCTGCGTTACTTTTCGCAGGAAACCGCGAGCTTTGTAAGAGTCTATGAGCTACGTTACCCTTCATAAGTATTTTTAACACAGTTAGGCTTCGTAAGAGTCCGCTAGTTACGTTAGCCTTCGTAAGAGTTCACGAGCTACGAATCTCCGTGCTACGTTAGTTTTTGTGAGGAATTTGCGTGCTACGTTAGTTTTCGTAAGAGCTTGCAAGCTATGCTAGCCTTCGTAAGAAAACTAGAGTACAGTTACTTTTCGTAAGAACCTATAAGCTACGTTAGTTTTCGTACGAGGCGTCGAGATGGAGTTTAATGATTTGTATCCACGACCGTGATTATTACTTAAAATTAATTTTTCCATGATGATAATAATAATGATAATAACAATAATAACAGTAATATCAATAATAATAACAATTAAAAAAAAATTATTATCGATGATGATAATTTTTAGTATTAATATTTTTATGATTGAAAGAAATAGTTAAAATCATGGAATTTTGATTTCCTTAAGTGGGTGGCACAAATCTTGGACGTAGGGGCGGAAAATGTCTTAATCCGGCTCTGGCTATTGGCTGAGAATAACCTTCATTATAGTAAATTCATTTAATCTGATGTTTACATTCTTATATATAAATCCGTAAGGATGATTTTTTTGCCAAAAGCAAGTTGTGAATGTTTCTGAGGCTGGTTTTGTGGTTAAGTTGGTCAGTCAGTCAAATTGCTCGATCCACCAGGCAGAACCAAATCAAAATGTTTAGTGCAAGTTTTCGAAAAATGTCGTAAAAAAATTTGAATACAGTCTTAAATGGATTGTTTTCATATACAAGATTATTTTTTGAAGATTATCTTGCTCTTTAAAAATTAAATTGTCTAAAAGAAAGTTGATGTTAGTAGTTAAAAACTTTGTTGTAAATTAAAGATCGGGATCATATTCGTTGAAGTCTGCCAAAGAAGCGTCAACGTCAATAAGCATCGAACAAACCAAAATGTCGTTATCATACCTATATTAGAAGACCCTTTTATGAGGACTAGAAGAAATACAATTGAAATTTTGATTTTTTAATGACCAGGTTTGCAAAAATTCAGCTGTTTAGACCTTTCATTGCATTACTAATTTTTAAGCGGTAAAAATTATTGTTTGAGGACTTATATTTGTTTTTTATGATGAAATGTATAGCTTAGACGAGAAAATTCGAAGGTCAAATATTTGTTTGAGCATGACAAATGTCATATTTTCCTAATCACTATGTAGGCAGCATTCCGATGTATTCTGTCAAATAAGATGACCATACTAAAGCTAACCATACAGTAGTCACCAAGTACAATTAGTCTGTCTAAGTATCTTAGTACATTCACATCGTTAAGAAGATTAATTTAGTAAGCTAATTTCTTCACAAAAATCCAGTATAGTTTAAGTACCTCAATTATTGCAAAAACTTAAATTTCTTTGCAAATGTAAAACAGAAATCAGAGTAGGTCAAAAAGATATATGACTAAAATTTAGAAGTTCCTTTGTTCCAATAATATTTGGATGAGTTGCAACATTATTTAGGTCAAAGGTAACGGAATTCTGTTGAGAGGTCAGAAAGCAATTATTAGTGTTATGATTTTTATTTAGTGATAACCTCTAAAACCTTAACAATTAACTTCGGGCGGATGATTATGCGCATCAATTTATTCTAAAGTATGGTGAAATTAGAATAATGTAACTTACAGTGAATCAGGATTTCCTCAGCAAACAACCTAATATTATACAGTAACCCTATCGTTCTTTCTTTTGTAAAAGATATTAAAAATAATTCGATGGAACACCAAGTATTTAAGCCTTTCGTCATTTCTAAATATTAAAAATACTTTTGGAAAAATTTGGAAATAAAACAATACTAAATTTATTATTGAATCTTTTTACGTTTTTGTATTCATCAATTATCTTGGAAAGGATCCCATGAATTAGTTCAACGAATATAAGGTTGTGTGCTGTATACATTGTCATGATAACAACTGTACATTTTGTTGCATGGTACGAATGGCAGAGTTGCAGGTATAAGGAAAATACAAGCGTCCATAACAGATTCAAAAGGTGACTAAAGACTTCTGCGATAATTGTCACAGTGAGAAAAAAGAAAAATTTTCAATGTGTAAATATTTCCTACAAATAAGCAGCCACATTTATTTCATTTAACACTTCAAAATTTTAAATATCAAAAATAACTATAAAAGTCGGTAAGTTCCTGAAATAATTGTAAATAACAATAACTGAATACTGGTACACAAAAAAAAGTTACGTAAAATTGTATTATTGGTTTTAAAAAATCAATTAATAATTTCGTGAAAAATATCTTTTTTTTACATTCTACATGCCTATCTTCTAAGTGCTATACGTACACCGCAAATAATACGTTTAGTGTTTTTGTTTTATTCTATACGCTTTCTCATCATATCTCTACACGTTTGAAGAGTCACTATACTTTCGTATTAATACGTATGTAACCTTTTTATTACAGACGTGGCCATCTTTTTATGTTAGCTATGCTTTTGAATTGTACTCATATTCTTACGTTATTTAAGCATAAAGAGTTAAAACAGGTTATTTGTCTTAACGCTGCTCAGATATGTTCGAAAGCTAATCAATTTCATTTCTGACGCCCACGCCTCCTGCTGTACGTGAAATTACACCTTGCGTTTACAATCTTGCTTTTTTTCATAAATGAGATGTAATATTACAGTAGAACCTTAGAAGGGCCTGCAAAAGATGATTGATACGTTGCAAAAAATATGTTTATTGATTATTGATGAACTTACCAATAGATCTAACACGAGCGAGAAAGCATACTTTGATTTTAGGAAAATTAACGCATGAATTAAAAGGCATCATATCATTTAATAAATAGTAAAGGAAAAAAGACGCAAACTGTGAACATACATGTATCTTAAAAACAAGCATGAGATAATATATATGGGACAAAATGCGTCAACCGTACCTAAACGGCCCAAATTTAACGTTTCGTAGAAAATTAGTTTCGTGCTTGAATTTTGTTCGTGGAAAGACCGTTTCTGTTGCGAGCTAAGTCCAGCCCATGTCGAGAGCGGTAATCGGGAGAGGAAAAAAAAGCCAAACAAACGAGTGACTATTATTTGCGCTGATAGGTTTACAATTGGGTAAGTACAGTAGCTTACTGAGGGAAGCGTTCAGCACAGCAGCGGTGCGTGGACTGACTTTCGTGCTACGCAGAGCACTACTCGTTAGAACCTCTTTTTAAAGGGCCAAGAAATTGAAAGTTGTATTAGACAAAGACAGCGAGAAGGTTAGGAAAGATAAACGTTGATTATAGTGAATAAGCAATTGTATTGTTATGGATGTTTAAAATATCGGCATAATCTCTAAGGTATTACAAATGTAAAAGTAGATAAGCAACATATGAATCAAAGTATACATATTAACATTACGCGACAGTTTCGACGACACAATTTAAATAGATAAAGTCTCCGTCCGCCATAGCAAACGATAATGTTTAAAACCGAAAACGATTTTTGTTAAAACATAATCTTTCGAAATTCAAGTAGCTCAGAGTCAAATTTAAAATAGCGAGTCCAAGATGGCAGCCAAATGCTAAAAAATTTTTTCATATTAATTTTTAAAAATCCTACCGTAACTACTCAAAATTCTATAAAGTAAATGAATCATGCTATTTTTTTAATATAATGGCAGTTTTCGATAAACAAATTCATAAATTTTTTAAATTCTTCTAGCTTAATACCATCGCATATTTTGGTCTAATACAGACAGAGATAGCCTTATAAAGAAAGATTGTGGAATACATTGGTGCTTAAGGTCGCTTAATGTGAATCCAAGGTCATGTGTCAAAAAATTAATAACAGAGGATCCAAGATACCAGCCAAATTTTTAAATACCCTATGATTCTAGTTTTAATAAATACTACCGTATACTGGTCGAGATTATACGATAGAAATGGATCTTACTTTTTTTTCAATAAAATTTCCATTGTCTATAACAAAATTCATAAATATTTTTAATTCTTCTAGTTTGACAGCTGACATGTGAAAAAAGATAGCCACTTGGGAAAGGTATGTAGAATGTGAAGACGCTCGAAATCTTTGATTTTGAGTTCAAAAACAAATATTCAAAAAGTACAAGTAAATGTTAAAAACCGGTAGGTATTGGCTCAAAATTTTCTTAAACTGCATCTGTCGATTGCAAATTATAAATTCTAAATGTCTTTACTTTTCTACTATTGAAGCCTTAACTTATGAACTATAATATTTTTAGTAAGTGTAAGTATACATCTCAGACTATCATGCCCTAATTGAATATACCGATTCATATAATGACTAAATAAATTTCAGCTTCTAGTTCTGCAGTAACCTAGCGAGTGTTTATAGGCTACAATCCTGTGACATAACCTTAAAGTACGTTTAACGCCAAAATCCAAAGTAGAATGTTGAACTTTGAATACATTTGTTATATAGCCAGACTTAAAGTCTTACGTTCTTATTGAATACAAAAATTTTGGAGTTATGTTTGTTGCAATTTATCGAATACTTATTTTTATCTGATCTCATGTTGCATAGTACTAACTTTTTTCTCAAAAACGGCCATTTTATTTCCAAAATAGCACGAGACATTTCTTTCTTAGAATTCTGACTGCTGTACGGTAGTATTTTTTAAAATTAAAATAAGTGGGTTTTGAAAAATTTGGCCGCCATCTTCGACCCTTTATTTTGAATTTTTGACACATGATCTTGAATTCGCAATTAGTGACCTCAGCATTCAATGAATACCATAAATTTTTCAATGGGGTGACCTCTGTCTGTATAAGATCAAAGTACGCGGTAGTATTAAGCTGGAAGAATTAAGACAATTAATGAATTTTTTTATCGAAAACAGAAATTTTAATCGAAAAAATGCAGGGGCAATTTCTTTTATAGAATTGTGACTAGTATATAGTGATATTTTTTTGAATTTAAATCAGTGGGTTTTTTTTTAATTTGGCCGCCACTTCGGATCCTCCATTTTCAATTTTTTAACACATGATCTTGGATTTGCAATCAGTATCCTCAAGCACCAATGTTTTTTACAACATTTCTCGATAAGGCGATCTATGTATGTATAAGACAAAAATGTACGATGGTATCAAGCTAAAAGAATTTAAAAAATTCATGATTTTTATCACAATCAGCAATTCTATGCAAAAAATGGCATAAGACTTTTCTTTCTCCGAATTTCTAGTAGTATACGGTAAAATTTTTTAAAATTAAAATTAGTGGTTAATTGAAATTTTCGCTGCCATCTGAAATCCGAGCTGAATTCCGCTATTTCGAATTTCCCTCTCTGCCACTGGAATTAAGAAGGCTTAACAAAAATTTTAAGTCCAAAATGTATCTTCTACGTTGCGTCAAATTTTGGCAATTTATGTGAGCCAGTGGACGCGTTTTCTCCCATGCATATATAGATGACTAATAAATTAGTTCAATCGGTGACTAGCGTTGTGCGCAGACCGAGAACTAGCTTTGTCTAATGAATTGCTCAAGTACGTATACATAGTGTGATCTACTATAACCTAACAAACTGCGTGATTGAAGCTGCGTCAAGTGTATGCAGAGATATACGTATCTTTCTTCATTTATCTAATTTTAGTGTAGCAATAGTCAATATCACTGAGTAATTGATGAAAGTAAGGTTTATCGTACAGTACGCGTAAAAAAAGAAAAATAAAAACATATTTGGCTCATTCACTACTTTAATTTCCTTGCTATGTCTACGAATTTAATCGGACATCTATAAAGTGCACTGAATAAACTTTGTCATTAACTATCGGATTGAACTTTGACATTGAATTTTTCCCCATAAGCTGTAATTTTTATTTATTTACAAGATAGCTTAGGATTTCTAGCTTATTACTACAGTTTTCGCAATGCTGACCCAGTTCTGCCAAAAATGATTCCGTGACTTTCCATCTCAAAACGACATAAGGCCATAAAGCATATGTTGAAGGACCATTGTCGAACGACTGGTTATCGCTATTTTCTCTCATAAGCTTACCTGAAATTTTGCATAGAGGTGTATAACAACCTAATAAACGAGCTTGCAAAGTTTTACTTCCACAACTCTTTTTTTTATTTTTCAGGCGTGGACGTTTAGGGTTTAACTACTTTCTTGCTATGTACGATAACACAAAATCAAAAGCCAGCCCTTTTATGGTGTGCCTCTTCCAAGGATCATCAGCCTATTAGGATATTATAACTGTTTTTGGATGAGCAAGTACAGAAGTGTGGAAGTTTTATCATCACCTCAGCCCTGTCCTCCTGTCTCTCTCGTTAGCTCGCGGTCACGGTCACCATTATATGTGAAGATGATTCACCTGATTAAGCCCTTATAGTCTGCCTGTAGTGATCGATCTGGGTCTTCATGAATAAGTCAGCAGTGTTTCTACCTACGAAGAAACAACGAGGTACAGAGAAGAACATATATTTGGAGACGCCCTTTTTTTTATAGGTTTCTTCTACCAATTTTGGCTACAATTTTAGGGCAAAACTAAATTGAAACATGATTTGAATAAAAGAACAATGGAACTTAAAGGGGATTTACTTCCTGAGTTGCAAGCTATTGGACATTACAAGTTTTCCACGAGCGATTTCTTGACTTCCATGTGATGTGCATATATCTGAAAAATTCTTCTCTTTATCACGTAATAATTTTTTTTTAGCTAATAAACATACTCCTATTGGCAATGTATATTTACAATGTCTCTTAAGAGTTAAAAAAAATGTAAGTCCTCAAGTTGTGATTAAAGACTTGCGTCAGTTATAATTGTAGATGTGCGAACAAATTTTTTGGCCACAGTCAATTTAGGAGCGTACACACCTGTCATATAGTGAATAAATAGTATCAGAATAAGAATAATCTTTGAAGGCTTAGTTGTTAGCGTAATATTTGCCTGTTCTCAGAAACTATGAACAGTTGTAAGTTGTAAGTTCGAATCCCGTTTGAAAATATTTAGATATTTTTAAAGGACCTTTAGAGGCTTCTTTTCAAGGAATGCAAACACCTAGCCAGCTTGTCATTAAAATCACTTACGGTTTTAACATTTGCTACGGTAATATAAACCGGAAGAGATACATAATTATACTAAAATTGGGTAACAAAAAATAAAATAAGCTAGTGAATAAAGTAATTTATAATAGAGGACAAAATATTGAAATAGTCACTTTATGTTACAAATGTCTAGCCGTTTTTATCCCTAGAAAAAATTAGTCACGGAACCATTTATAGAAGAAAGTTATTCAGTTGGTATATTACAAAAAGATATAGGCATATTCATCAACGCTCTACAAAATTAGTATGTAAGACGTAGATAAAATCCGATTTATTCTAAGAACTCCTAGAAAAAATCAAACTTATTCCTTGAGATGAAAAACAGTCGCAAGTGCGAGAATACAAAATGAGACAGACCTATTAGTCAAAATTGTGACTCTAATGTTTGCTCAAAAAGCAACTATTTACTTTAAAGGTTGCAAGTTCAGCCTTATAAATGTCGAAAACTTAACAGACTATATACTTTCTTCCATAATCAATAACATTTATATTTCATATATCATTTTATAGTCGAATATATATTTGATTTACCATGAATCGAATCATACACCGTTAGCCAAATTTAGAAAAAAATAGTTAATATAATCCCATTGAAAATATTAAAGAAACAAATGGAAATGATTATCATATTAAGAAAAATTGATAGATTTTTTTAGCACTGTTCTCTTAGTTGATGTAAATCTTTATACTGATAAAAATAATAACTATGGATAAGACGTATTCAAGGGTATTACTATTTTAAAATTCAGTAAATATGTAACACTTAATTAAAAATAAATGTTTTGTTACTAATTACAAAAAATTTCATTTACAGCAACTTCTGGCTTTGGATGTCATGCATAAGTTTATGTGGGTTAGATTAATAGCTCGCATGTTTGAAGCAATGGCCGGAAATTTTGCTTACTCAGGGGACATTCATCTCTTTCTCAATGTCCTAAATGGCACTTTAATTTTACACAGTGAAGATTCCTGCATACTACGATATGTTGTTGCAACGTACATAAATGCAGCACATAATTTTAAAAATATTTTTTCTACAAACGGATACTTTTTAATAATGCCTTCGCTTCTACAACTTTATTCAACACACCAGACAAATAAACTTGTCACAACTACTGTTGAATATGCGGTCAAACAGTTCTATCTAATGAATAGAAAGCCATTTATACTTCAAATGTTTGGAAGTATTTCAGCAATTTTAGATACAGAGGAAAACAGTATCATTGGTAAAGCTCATAAGGTAATATACTGTATCTATGCTTTATAAATAGTAAACTAGGATTTTTTTTCAAAAACTTTGATGTTACGCCAATGAAATTTAGAGTAAAGGCTACCCCCTGCCTATATTTTAGAGAATACTAAGTGTGATGGTTTTGACAGATAAATAAAAGTTTTTTCATAAGAAAAATTCAAATAGAGTAATCCAACTTAACAAAAATTCTTTATAGTTTATGGTTTGTGATCATTTGAAAAATCTGTCTCACTCGGCTCTCCACTTTGAAGGGTGACATTAATATACTACTGAAACAAACTGATTTCAACGAAGTAGAAAATCATGGTAATCCGCTGTCTACTAAAAACTGATAATTATGGCCTAAAGAAGGTTCGGAAGGTGATTCGTATCAGAGATTTTGGTAATCAATATTGGTAAAAGTAAAAACGCTGTTGATATCATCCTTTCTACATTGGGAATTTTCTATCAATTTTTTATCAATCTCCTAGTCATATTAGTGATTTTACAAAAATTAATAAAAAACCTTGTTATTATGAATTTTGTTTTTATGATCATATATATGCTTAACGGTGTAATAATATGTGGTAGGGCTTGTTTCTGCAGTGTAAAGATATGTCATCTCTAAATCATAGAAACATATGAGTCCATAATAAATCGTGTTCATAGGCAATAATTCCAGATTTTTTCTTATAAATTTGTTGAGATTGAGTTATATTTTGTTGTTTTTTCATAGCGTTGTTTGCATGCAAGATATTCGTATGAACATAAAATGTTAGATTATTACGTAAATTAGTAGGGTCATTATGCAGAAAAAAGACCTTCTAACAAGTTTGATAAATATGAGACAAACTGTTTCAAAACTCTTATACATTGTAGCATCTCTATAATTGACGAATATTCCTACCATGTATACAATAGGAATATGTTTAAAAATAAATATCAAAATTAAAAAGATAATTTTTAATAAGAAAAATTATCCAATTTCTAAATTTCTCCTTAAAGGCTTTCCATACTATAATATCTCGTACAAGTACAGGGTAAACTATCGAAGTCTGGAAGATAAAAACCTGGTAAAGTTGAAAAACAGATTGTTGGGCAAGTTCTTTATTGATAGCGACTTTTCTTTGCGATGATTGATTGAACATTGTTTCGGGAAATTTTTTAATATACATTAGACTAGATTGGCATCAAATAAAAATCATAATTGTATAATTGCATCAAAAAATCTCTAAGAGCTAATATTTCTGAGAAAAATAAGTCTTTGCCGTGAGATCTGTGACAGTAGTAAAACTATATCGTGTGTATGACAAGGAAGTTGACTTATAATAACGAAAAACTGCGGCCATACAGAAAATTGAAACCAAAGTTTTACGTTAATATTCTGATCGTCAATGGGAATCAGCTTGTAAAGAAAACCTTTCAAATTATTTGACAGTCACCTAATGTGGTTATTATTCTCGTCCGTAGGGTAGGTGGGAAGCGGTAGTGGGGTATAGAGGATTGTGGGTGCTCGTATAAGATGCTGTGTTAAAGGCAGCTGTACTAACTGTGCCTAAAAACAACCACTATATTGATTACAAAAAATACATTCGTGTTGAACTTACCAGTGTTGAATAAAACATTAATAATATGTTCTTATTAAAATGCATACCATACCTTAAAACATGTAGCTTTCTATAATTGAATCCAAAAAGTGTTAATCCTTTAATCCTTTTTTTTAAAAGATAAAAAATATGAAATGAACAGCACACTTAATCAGACTTTTTTTTCAGTAGAAGTGTGTTCTGAATTTTCGAAGATACAATTTTTAATGACATTGCGTTACAGTTCATAGTCTTATAAAAAGTAATACTAAATTTTATATTATAATTTTAATTGAAACAGCCTTAGAATGTATATTTGTGAAAGAACATTGTGCCAAGTGGAAATACAAGCTGTCAGCAAACGGCATTGGCTCTTTTTCCATGCACTTAGTATAATACAAGTGTCTTAAGACTTTGTTTACATTTCTGTCAAAATCTTTATAACTACATTAAGACATTGGCCCACTTCCGATAATAATAGTTTCGTAACAGAATAATCATCTTTTAACTACAGTTATCATAGCTTTAGTATAATTAAACTAAAGACACACAAAATTTGCTTAGAGATTATTTGTTCTTTAATAAAGCATATATTTATCAACACAAGTATGGCTTTGTTTTACTACTGTGGCACATTAATAGTATGAAAGCTAGTTGAAGAGTTTTAATAGGGTTTATAACTTTCCTATTTATTGCGCAAGCGCAACTTCTGTGAGTAACACGAGATGCGACATAGCTGATCGTCAGTAAGGACAGCACATTAGGGCGAGAAGAGCTTCGGTGGTCGGGCCGTATGGAACGCCGAACTCTTGCTCCTACCACCCTTTGCCATAGTATATTTTACATTACGAGTGTTGTCCTATCCCGCATACTTGACTAACAATACATGGTGCCAGAAGCGATAGAATTTGCCCTGGTTGTGCTTGTAGACTTTGGAAGCTAAAGTGACCTAGCCTTATTTAGAAACGTTCAGTATATGAGGGCTACGTACTGCGTATTATTTCCTAAGTGTAAGTCAGTATTAACAGTAACAAACGACAATTCACAGTCTAGTAAGACGCCATCGTAAGCCACAGCCTAGCTGCCAGCCACGTTACTAATACATCCCCTAAGTAAATTCAACTTTAATAAGCCACAGACATGGCAAACATATATAATGTGATTCGACAGGTACATCTCTGTCACCGGTCTCGGGAAAAAGCCAAAATAGGAAAAGGTCGATCTGCTGTGTTGCATGAAGGAAAAAATCAGAAAAAGTACTGGAACAGATTCTGCCCACGATTACAGAACAATATACTTTCAAAACAGTTAAGAGAAAATTTTTAATTTCTGTATGGCCAAAAAGAAATAAATACTTTCAACATTATCCTAGGTTCAGCGCTTGGATAAGAATGTCGACTCTTTTGTAACTGCTCTACACACACTCTCTCTCTCTCTCTCTCTCTCTCTCTCTCTCTCTCTCTCTCTCTCTCTCTCTCTCTCTCTCTCTCTCTCTCTCTCTATATGAACTGTGACTATAAAAGACGAGCTAATCCGTGAATAAGGTCATCCGCAAAAATATCACAGATCGTGAGGAAGTCGACCAAATTTGGCGCAGAAACAAAACAGCACGTTCAGCATCTGGAAACGCTAATTCAGAATTCCTTACGTCTCAAACGATGCCAGCTCGAGCATGTCTACCAAGAACTCTCCGTGCTACAGATGCGGGCATCAACAACACCCGAGCCTGAGAAATAGTCCTACCATGAAGGCTACGTGCCTAAAGTGTAGGAACATGGGATCCTGGAAGCGCACGTGCAGGTGGATCGCCATATGTACCATCGATGAAGACGAAGGAGGTGACCAACATTGCGTTTCTCGGAGCGGCATCTACACATACCTTAGAACCACCGGTAAGCAGCACAAACTTTACAATCGACTCGCGAGTTAATGGTTTTCCAATTAAAGTAAAATGTATAATTAATACTGTAAATCTCATTATCAGGTACCCACCTACGACGAAAAGTTTATTGGATCAAATACGCAAAGAGCAGGAACGCAATTTCGAGTGCACGAAACTAAAAGAATTCAGATTGGCTGTGTGGCCGTCACACCGTAATTGCCAGAAAAATTGTTACCGTATTTTTAACTTCAAGAAGAAATTTCAGAATGGGACGGCTATTGATTATACGACCCAAGACTCATCATTTCTGTCGCTTTACAATCAGAGATTTTTACAAAATTAAACGACGGGTACTTGGGCATTGCCAAAGGCAGGGAGCGAGCAAAACAGTGCGTGTGGTGGTAAGGTCCAAGCACATAGATAAAAAACCTAGCGAAGGCTACTTTAAACGTGTGAAAGTGCAAAAAAATATCAGTCGACCTTTTGTAAAATAGAACTTTCTAGCTCAACTTTGGAAAAACTAGGTTTTGATTTTTTTTAATCGGATAAATGGTACTTGGTTGCAACCGGCTATTACATGAGATTTTCTAAAATTTGTCCTTTGAAAACTATGTTTGGGTCAGAAACAGCAGAAAATTGTAAGCAGCTATTCGCACGTCACAGTCATCTCAAGATTTTTCAATCGGACAATGGTACTCAATTGTTGTCGAATTCCCGTCGATTCACGGTCGAATATGATTTAAAGCCTGTAACTAGCTCACAGAAGTTTCCGTGGAGCGATCAGGCTGCCAAAGCAACTATAAACATGGCTTACAATTTAGTTTAAATCACACCTTTACTAAACGGTTACTCTACGGCACAGTTGTTGTTTTCCCGCCAAATAAGATCGCGCATACCAATGTTACCGAAAAATCTCAGAATATTCATCGAGCAAGATGTAATAGTGCCTAGCAAAAAAGAAGGAAAAGCGATCAGGTGCGCATATATAACAAAAGTCATCGCGTTACACAACTATGAGAGCTGCGTTGGGGTAACAAAGTGTTAGAAATCGATATTCGATTGTACGGCAAGGCTTCTCCGATTAGAAAGTGCCCTAACTCAATTATTATACACATCAAAAAAGGTAGTGTAATACGTCCAAATAGATAATACTTACTACCCACTCCGTAAAAACATAAACTTGGGAAATAATCAAAAGATGCATCGATTGTACCTGACGATAACAAGAGCATACCCACGGAACCTATGTGTACAAGTTGAGCGTACGCGTATTAAAATTTTATTATTGCTGCGCCATTTACGATACTAATATTAAATAATGCTGTAATATTTTAATCTTAGTGTAGCAAACCGTCTTTGAGCATTAAACATTGTGTTCCAGCTCAATTAACGTATGAAAAAATAATGTATGAAAAAACCAATTTAGTCCGTCATGTAGATTATCAAAAAATATCAGACATGTGTTTTCTCATTTTACACACAAACAAAAATTGACGAGAGTGGACAAGATGAATGTTTTGGAGCAAGGGTAAAATCACATCACGATTATACAATAGAACATTTCGTACCATGGGCGCAAAGTCAAAAAATCACCCCCGACGAGCGTGGTTTTTGTATGTTTGTACCCGAGGTACGAACGACGAGAGTGCAAAGTCGAACTTAGCGCCCGTGGGCACACTTTAGGCCCGCTAATCACTTTGCGCCCACTAAGTACTTCCTCGCCCGTGGGCGCAAAGTGATTTAAGCGTCCAAAGTGCAGCCCGAGGGTGCAAAGAGCACCCGCAGGGCGCAAAGTCTTTGCGCCTATGTTAAGAAAAACCATGGACCATTGTGACGTCACTGGTCTAACCCCTAAACTATTGGGCGCTCTTTCTCCGTCAATTTTTAGTTATGTGAAAAAAAAAACAAAAAAAATGTGTCTAATTTTTTTTATAATCTGTCTGACGGACCAAATAGAATCGGAATTTAGTTTTAATGTAACATCCCAATAAAAAATTTTAGCTTTTTTTCCTTTTACATATTTTTGTGATACAAATTTTCATTTAAAATAATTCATGTGCAGTAGTATAATAATTCCTTATTCCTGCATCAGGTCAGAAATTTAAATGATATAATTGGCACTTCTATTATTTTTTGTTTACAGTTACTGATAGGTTGGTTTAGTGTTTGAATTGCATCCTAGCTGATCACCGAAGTTAAGCAGCATTGTCTAAATTTACGTACGCCCATGCTGATATAAATAAAATTTGTGTGTATCTATGTATGTATGTATGGATGTAATTACACAGGTTTAGAAAACAAAATCGCACATACTAAAAAGAACACCAGATTATTTCCATGTATTTAGACGCTCTGAATACGAAGCCGGCATCTAATAATTTTATGCGTCAGGATTTTTCAAAATCTATGATTCATGTAACAAATGCAGTTTTCCGGTCTTATCGGTATTAGAAAATCGTTATTATGATTAAAGATATGGTAACTAACTTAAATAGTTACATAAATGTACTTTGACACGCACAACACGATTCCATGATCTGCAATGACTTAAGGAGGTTTTTTTATGTTTTAATCAACGACTTTTCTCAAAAAATGCATTAATATCAATAGTTTGCTTCAAATGATATTGAATTTAGTTGGAGACCTGAAAAAAAAAGCCAAAATAAAATAGATCTAGATTTTTGAAAGCTATAAAGATAACAATGGAAAAATTTTTTTAAATCCATGTTGTATGTTATAAAATGCGCTTAGCCTAGCTGTGACAGACTAAAGATCTTAAAATTCATCAAAACAATGAAATCTACTATATTTACCTTGCCATTCTGTTATTATTAATAGAATTTCGAATATTTCTATCATAAAAACAAAAGAAATTTTAAGTTACAATCACAAAAATTTTGAAAATTTTATAGTGAGATTTTCATTAATTCTAAAATTGTATAAATAAAAAATAAATGGCTGCAACTTTAAAGATATCATATTGTAGTAAAAGTATTGGGGACCAAGAAAATACCGCTACAGAATTCATGATAATGTGCACAGTTATGGGGGTCTTAAATTTCTTGTACATAACTTTTTGATGTATTCAGTGTTCGAAAAAAAAAACTTACAAATCAACAAATAGTTTTTTTTTCAACTAAATCTGTTACAATTCCTTCACTAAATTTATACTATGTACGTCTTGTTTTCATATAATGTTTAAGTTGTGAATATGGATGGAGGTTACTGCTGAAATCTTACATACAAGCCTATCAGACTCATTGTCCAATAATTTTGTATTCATTACATCAAACTTCATAAGAAGCAAACACAAATATTTTAGAAAACTTAGAACCTTCCATCTATGCTTACTCAGCCTATTTTGAAGCTTCCAGCTGCTCTGTCTAATGTAAGAATTATGATAGCACTTGCAAGTTATATTGTATCTAATGAAAGTCATTCATAATTTATGGATGCAGTTCTTTTCCTATCGTTATCTTATTTATCTGGAACACAGTAGCCAAAAGTCTAAGAATACACCGAATCAACATATTTAAGACATTTCCAAGTTGTCTTAAACTTATGTTTATATAAGAATGTCACAAGATAAAAGAGAAGCGTGACTCAGCTTTTCCAGAGTTACAGAGAAGATTTTAGGAGATTACAAGGATCTAGAACATGCGTAGATCGGACGGAAATGGGGCACCAACCACCAAAAGATCAACTATTTAATGAGCTTGAAGGTCCACCTTATTAATTGTGATTCCAATATTTTTTGGATAACCTCGGCAACTACAGCGAAAAGGAAGGCAAAGGATTCCACCAGCATATTCAGAAAATAGAGAAACGGTACCAGGGCTAATGGGATAAGAATATAATATGAGATTACTGCTGGAATCTGCAAAGAGATACACAGATCCTACAAAAGCGAAAATCATACAAAATATCTTTTCATGTAATGGGCAGATCTACAAAAAAACCTGGATACTTTTAATATCGTTTATAATGTGATTTTTGAACTGATTGAATTTTTTTTGACTGCTAATAAAACATTGTCAGTTATAGATTAGTATTTTTCTAATTTAAAATTATCAAATCCATCTTTTAAAAATAATTAGTTGACCATAGCATATAAAAACGTCTAGTGAGGAATTATAAATCAGAAATCAGCGTTGAGCATGTCAAATTACAATATATAAAACTATAAAAGTAGATTTGATGTATCTTAATACAATAAAAATATTTCAGTAAGCATTTTTTTACAAAAAGTATAGATTGAAACAAATCCTGACATTATGAAGCTTATTAGATTTTGGATTCCGATTTAGCGCTTCAAAATATATGGAGCTAGCCTAGAATGGTCTTTAGTACATGAAATTTTTTTTTAGCGTCTGGTATTTATATTTCAGGATATGTTTGACCGATTTGGATTCGATATAGCTTATTTTCTTCGTTTGAAATTCACTTTACAATTATTAACTATTTAAGACTTACAACCATGTTATTTTTTACTTTGACTCTTTTCATTTCTGAATATTGATATTTTCAATACAGCCAAGTTTGTATCATTTATTTTTGTCTCAATATATTTCAAGCGCATAAATCGGTAGAAAAATTTTTTCATACGTCACAACGTAATTATCAATGAATATAAAAAAATGTGATAAGTTTATGTAGTATAAAGATCATCACATAGGGTCAGTGTCTGTTGTTATGCATGTGTGCGTGAGAATGAATAGAAATATGTATATATATATATATATATATATATATATGCCTGCGTGTGTACATGCATATCTATTTATACATTATACAGTGAAATTATGAAAGGTGGGAGTAATAACCCACTTTTTCCCCCAACGCTGCCTCACATCTCTTTTACGATTATCTGAGATAAGTCAAATATTAAAGTAATAATAAGCTTGTTTTTTGGCTTTTATAAAATTATTATGGTCCCCTAACGTTTCACCAAAAAACCAACGCCACTATATTTATTCATTGATTCCGCGGCAGTATTCCCGACGCTTGCAATTTACTGTGCCTGGAGCCCTCTACCCCGCCCCACCGCAAAATAAGGAGAAATCTGATTGTTTTTTCGGTTATTAAAAACTATTTTTCCCTACACTTTCCTCCACATTTTGAATATGTCCTTTGGAGCCAACCCCTTTGCCTCTGCTTTCACAGCCTTCCACAAACTTATTACGACGGATAATTTCTTAGGTGTCATTTATCACACCTTGTAGAGAGCCCCCCAAGGATCTTGTACTGCTCTGTCTTGTAATTAAAAGTAGAATTTATGATGGTTAAAAGAACTATAAAGGCTTATAAATATGAAATAAATTTATGAATATCCTACATGATGATAGACTTTTATGTATGACCTTCTACGGATTACGTGTATTCCTTCGATTCACAGTGCATTTATAGTGGGGATGCCACTAGGAGATTTCCAACCTAATTTAGAATCTCTTAAATAGCCCACACGACTGACCACGATACGTTCAATATGTGCCTGGAGCTGTACCGTGTGACTGTTTTTTCTTCTGCAAGCAAAGTTGAACAAACTTATTTTCGACTCAAATGAAACTAACGGGTTCTTTAAGACGTAAGTGCGTGTGTCCAGATTCCTAAGGATAAGGAAAAGAAGTTACACGATACGGACCCAGGTGGCCTTTGTTTATCGTAAAGCAAGCTTCTGCACACTCGCACTCAAGTTGGGCAGGGATGTGCTAAAGCAACTTTGTCTCAATATGGCAAAACGTGAATAAACTTCTTTTCGAAATTACTGGAGCCATTATATAATGGTTTCGTGATGTGCTGTGCTGTGATGCGCTGTGGTTAGTTATGGTATTTTGTCACGTATCATAATGTAAATCCGTCACTCTACTTTAGATGATGTTCCACTTTCACGTCATGCAATGTATATCACAAGCACAGCGCAGCACAGAACAACACAACACGGAACCATTGTTCAATGGCCTCTGTGTTTTCGAGATAGCGTGTACTGGCCTCGCTACTGTCTGCACGCGCCGGCTACAGCAGCCACCAGTAACACTCAGCTCAACGCTGCCACACGCTTGCTGGCAACGCTGGCAGTGCTAGCATATGCTGGTGTTTGATGGCGCTTGCGCTGTCGAGCAGTTCCTTGCAACCCTCTTCCTCCTTCGCCCCAGGGCGGCTACCGAAGAGGGAGTGAACGAACGCACGCACGCACCGCAGCGCACACACTATACCTATATATGTATGTACATATTGATATGCTTCGTGCGCTGTGGTGCGTGCGTGCGTTCGCTCACTCCCTCTTCGGTAGCCGCCCAGTCGTGGCTTTGCTACTTACGCTAGCCTACCTTAGCGCCCAAACAGATAGCAATATCTCTGGCTATTCTATACATCATCGCGTGGACGTGTTAAGACTTGCCTATAGTCCACCGGTCTCGAAACTGTGCCTTTCCGGTGCCTGTGTGTTAAGAAGTAGTTAAACTACATATATCCAAATTATCAGCTTGATTGGTTGATGTATAGTTTTGTTATATAGTCAATGAAGAACAGGTAGTTACGCGGCGCCCGCGCCGCGGGCAACGTGAGTGGAAGGTGCAGCCATCGTAGGCCAGTCGAGGAAGCTCTGAATTTGAAGTAAATTATTGACTAAAGGTGATTTTTTGATATTATATGCGTTTGAGGACGATGATTACGGTAAAAATAAAAAAAACATTTAAAAACTAATTGTTTGGTGTTAGAATTGTATTTATGAGTGCATTTGACTCATATTTAAATAATCCTGTTTTTTTGCTCTCTCATGGAGGAAGCTTTTTATTGGTAAAAAAAAATGTCTGTGGAAGTACGTTAGAAATGTCTTATACAGTGTCTAAAGTGAGAAATATCATTTTTAGAAGAAGTATATTTCTGTGTGTGGGTGTGTGTGTGTGCGCGTGCGTGTGTATGTGTGTCCGTATGTACTCCGTCATATCTCAGACATGAAACTGTAGATTTCACTGATTCTGAGCTTAAAATGCTGGTTTTTTTATTTTAATGGCAGATTGGAAAAAATCATGTCTTACATCTTGTGAAGGTTTTTGTAACGACTTTATGGCCAAAAAACGTTTTTTTTTACTTTTTCAAGAATAAAAAACAATGAATTGTAATTTCTAAATAGTTAGATATTATAAAGCTTAAAAATAGCTTCATGTTCATTTTTAATCGATTATATTAGTTATTTTGTTTAGGTTTAATGAAAGAAATTCTAAGAGATATGTGAAAAATCACTTACATCTTTGGAAAAAATCAATGAGTTGTAAGAATAAAAACATCATCATAATTTTTCTTTTTTTTTCCTTCTAGCTGTCCATGAAAACTTCAAGTTATATACCTTACCTATTAAATAGGGATTTTATATCGAGTTTTACGGTTTAAAAACTTGTCTTTTATTTTCTGAAGGTTGCTAAGTCTTATTATAAATTGCAACATCTGATTAAGCTTTAGAAAAACTTTATTCTTATGTAAAATCATCTTTGTAAGTTGTTTTATTTTTTTTTATAATAAGATACCAAGATTTTTGTGGAAAATCAGTCATATTTCTGTAAAAAATTAGAGAGTTGTGAAATAAAAGTATTTATATGAATAATATTGTATTTGTCCTTTTATCTGTCTCGGATAAAATTTGAGTTTTATACCTTATTAAGATTTTTATAACAAGTTTTATGGTTAAAAACGGTTTTTTTACTTTTTTAATGGTAAAAGAAACTTAATAAAATTTCGTATTATAAGATTCAATGAAACTTCATAAATATTCAATTTTAATTTTTAATCATCTTGATTAGTTATCTTTTTTAGTTTGTGTAAAGGAAATACTAATTTATTTGTGGAAAATCAGTCACACCTCTGCGAGAAACTGAAGGAATAGGGATAATAAAAATACTCATACATATTTTCTTGTCATCTTTTTAGCTGTAAAGAAAAATTTTTTAGCTGTATACTTTATTTATTTCGTTATTACGATATTTTTTTTAATAAAATGGTTTCTTCAAATTATTTAGGTAAAATTTTTTTTTTCAACTAATTATATTTGTAATTAATAGAGTATAAAAATAGTTTTAGTAGTGGCAAGTGCTCGTTTTACTATTAGAAGCGAAGCATACTTTTAAAAAATTAAAAGGTACCAAATGGTTCTTGAAAATTTTTTTCGTAACGAACTGCTAAAATTACGTACAATATGAATAAAGCAATCATATCCTGAAAATTAGCAAAAGTTACGACCTTTTTATTTTTCGCTATATTTCTATTATAACTTAATATTTTGTATTTTCTTTAATTGTAAAAAAAAATTTTTATCAGCAAAAGTTACGACCAGGGACAGATTTTAAATCAGAATTCATTTTGAAATAGTATTTCGTTCATGATTGCAAGTTTACAGGCGACGCAGTAGAGTAACAAATACATGAATTATACATAATTATCGATTAATATACAGCTTTCGTAACTTATCCTTCTCTTCTATAAACCATCAAAAACATTAGTGTAAAATTACTACGTTTAGAAATAGTCCGACCCCCCTTATATATAGTAAAATTACTAGAATAATGTATAATATTACAAGCAATTTGAAATATGACCGTTTGCGAGTGTAATTTTGTCATCATTAGTTTGATTTTGATAGCTGAAAACGAGTATATTTTTGTAGAACCTAATTTTTCAATATAAGGAATCAACAATGCATACAAATTCATATAAACAATCGTTATTGTTAGATATAAGCTATCATAATAAGAAATAATAATATTTCAAAAAGATATAGTTACAGCTCGAAAGAATGATAGCAAAGAAAAATTACAAGGAAGCTTTGTGCCGACGAATTGGCAGAAGTTTTTTTAAATCTGAGGTAGCATTACAAAAATATCGCGATCTAACATTATGTTAACTTGTCAATAAATACGCAATCCTAAGGAGAAGAGTAGTTTTTCTGACATTGCATATACAATTTTTTCGCTTTTGTTCTATTCTCCATACCAATATTTTCTAATTTATGCCGCAGTTCCGCAGTTTCGCACGCGATGACAAGAAATTTTTTTATTGTTAAGAGCAATAATTAAATTAGTCCGAATAATTAGATTAGCACGTAACAATTGCAAGATATACTTAGTAAGGAATTGACAAATAAAATAATCGGCCTCTACAATAATAATATTGATATTATTTATTCGAAATAAAAAGAATTATAGCATATACCATGAGATGGATGGTTTTTGTTTTTTGCGTGATTTTTTAGCGGATCTTCCAGTTTCTTTTCGCATGACGCAGTGCATACGAAATTGCTGTCGGCCTTTCACGTATAGTTCCGATTCTTGGAGAATTCTCACTAAAACTTACTGTCTAGACCAATCGCCACAGCTTTAAATTGGGAAATTAGTTACCAACAGGCCGTTTATTATGTATTCTATACAAATAACCGAAAATTTATAAAATTGGTTGGTCACTGTTACAATTGTATTTTTACGTTTATTTCGCCACATTAAAGATATTATTTTTAGACGCGTTCAAATTGAAAGCTTAGTCACTCGAAACGCTCGGACGAATCGGTTATACATGTAGCATCACTCTGCATTGTTAGCATGGCAAGTGAGTAGGAAGGAGACTCCATAGATTTTTATCTTATAATTTTCCGAGGCACAAGACAATAAAAAGACCAAATAAACAGGCAACTTTCTTCCCACACGCCAGTATTTATATAAATATCGTATCTGCTAACGTTATTGAAATATAGGTTAAAGAAACTCATAAATACAATTTTAACAGTAAACAATAAGTTTTTTAATATTTTTGTTATTTTACCACAATCAGCGTCCTTAAATACATAAAATATCAAAAAATTACCTTTGGTCATTAATTTACTTCAAATTCAGAGCTACGTCGACTGGCCTACGGTGGCAGCACCTTCCACTCGCGCCGCCGGTGTGCAACTACCTGTTCTCCATTAACTATATAAAAACTGTACATCAACCAAATAAGTTTAACTCCTTCTCAACACACAGTCACCGGAATTATAACGTACATCGTAAAATATAAACTCCTTCTAATGGCTTGAAAAAAACTCGCTTTTGGCAGCAGCCGACAGTTTGCAATAATTATACAACATTTTATTCTATAAATGTTACTGTAGTTACCGGACCACAACACTGATAACATTTGCAATGTAAAGCTTTGTACTATTAATGGAACACGATTCTATGATTCCCAAGTTTTGAAAAAGTAACAAGGATTTTTTCGAATTTCAAGCGATCTGCAAACCTAATTTTGCTTTTCAGGGGCTGGTTCTCTTTGTTTCTTTATTGCGCACATTTGTCATCTTGTACTATTTTTGTAGAACTTTTAATTTTCGCTACAGACGCAAAAAATTGGTTTTTACCATTTTGATTATTTTTTTTAGTACCTTAGCTGGCAATACTTTGCTATGATTTTCGTTGCAATATAATGAATAATGGTTCAATGTTCATTGAAAATTTTTTCTCGCTTAAATAGAAATTTCACGGGATTTTCAGGTGTTTTAAGCTAATTCTATCTGATCATACGAGTACAATGCACGTGTCTGAGACCGGCAGACGATAGACAAGTTGTTACACGTGCGCGTGATAACGTATCAAATAGCCAGGGACGTCACTATCTGCTCAGGCACTAATGCTCACTAGCGTAAGTAGCAAAACTACGACTGCGGGAGAGGGGGACGTGAGGCACTGCGAGAAGATGCTAGCATATGGTGGCATATGCTGGCATATGCTAGCATTGCCTGTTGCGCCAGCGAACACACGGTAGCATTGAGGTGAGTTTCACTGGCGGCTGCCGTATTTGGTGCGTGCAGACAGCAGCAAGGCCAGTACACGCTATCTCGGAAACACAGGGGCCAATGTACAGTGGTTTTATGTTGTATTGTGCTGTGCTGCACTGTGCTTGTGCTGCACGTTGCATGATTCCAAAGTAGTACAGCATCTATAGAGCAGTGACGAAATCACGTCATGATACGTGACAAAACACGATAACCCCGCACAGTGCATCACAGCACAGCACGGCACGGAATCATTATAGAATGTCCCCAGTAGTTCGGAAAATACGTTCATTCACATTTTACCATACCGAGAAAGGGAAATTCAGCATATTTCCGCCCAACGCAAGTGCGTGTGTGCAAAAGCTTGGATCACGACCACCAAAGGTTACCTGGGTACGTACCGTGTAACTTTTTTTTGCTTATCCGTGGAATCTGCACTCATCAATTTACATCTTAAAGACACTGTAAGATTTATTTGAGGCAAAAATGAGTGTGTCCAAATCAGCATGCAGAAGAAAAAATAGTTACACTCTACGAATCCAGGCGCATAATTAACGCGTCTTGTTCAGTCGTGTGGGCTATTCAAAAGACGCTAGGGTTCGAAGTCCTGTAGCTGCATCTTCACTATAAATGCACTTAAGGTGGCTCATTACCTTTTCGAAAGTCGAGCCATTGCATCCAAATTGAAATTTATGGTAGAATATTACTCAGCAGATGTACAGTTAAAATTTCAGGGCACGTTGCCGGCCAAAATCGAAAAAAAATCATATCTAAAGTTCGAAATTTTAGCATTCGTCTTATGGAGCAGTTTAATTTTTTCACTGAATGTTATAACTTTTGTAGGCTAAAAGTCGAGCCACATTATACAAAAACTGCGAGCAAGTAGTTTAAATAATCCTCTTTCTAATAAAATCGGGAAAGTCCAAGAGTACCGATAAAAACAAAAATATACAAAGTTTAAAATTAAAAATTTATGTGATTAATGAATAATTATTAAGTTGAAAGTATACTCAAGCCGCTGATGGTAACGAAGATCTACATAACAATCAGCGGCATAGATTTCTAAACTTTCATTATCGACACCGTGCTGTGTTAAGTACAGCATACGGGACTGGCGCTGCTGTTGCACAGCAAGCCGTCAATTGCGGAGTCGTCTGTGCTGCTACGTTGATGCAGATCACAGCTGGCCATGGAGATGACGCTCTCGTCAGACACACGCTTTGTTGGGTACAATTCTCAGGAATACGGTCATCATCGTCCATCATCTTCAAGTCTAGTGCGTGTCTGTGTTTATTTTGTTGATGTTGCACTGCTGCTGAAGTCCGCAGTCATCATCCTGAGCTCCAGCTCCTTCTCGTCCAAGCTTTGTGCTGGCTGTAGGCGGTGTGCATCGGCACCGCACTCAGTTGAAGTGTGGTCTTCGAGTAAAGTGTGCGTGTGAATTGTAGAAAAAATCTAATGATAAACGTAATGTATGCTAATACGATTTCTGCAATTGTATAACTTTTATCAAAACTTACGTATATAATGCGTTTGTCATCAGATTTTTCTAGAATTACGTAAACGTACTATTTACGTGTTATATACAATTCCAGAAATCAGTGCTATGCATGCATGTGCCTGTAGCAGCTTGCGATTGATGCACTCAGAAGACTGCTCGCTCATCAATCTACCCATCAGTCATCAATCAACAGCCGTACGTTGCAGATCAACCACTCGTGAAACGTGAAATAGTAAATAATTCTGAAACTTGTGAGTTCTGCGAGCATGGTTGTTTTCAGTACAATGTGTAGAATATAAGAAACAGAGTTCTGTAAGCAATTAATTTTGCTCACAGAAATCTTGAGAAGTCCCATATGTGAATAAATGCGTGTGTGCGTCTATTCTGCATCTGATAATAACATTCTCAGACGGCGCTTTTGTTGGTGGTCTCACGATGCTTTTGTTGGTGGTCTCACCTACCACTGCTGATATTATTGCTGATGATGGTCTCTGTAGGTAGGATGCTGCAACTGACCGCTCCTTGGTGGTGTCTCCATCGATGAGGATGCTGCTTTCTCGTCGACACTTCTGCCAGTGGTCTCTGTTGTCGCGGCTAATGTTTGTTGTGGTGTCTGTTGTTGCTGCTACTGCCTCACCGACACTTCTGTCAATGGTCTCTACTGTTATTGTTGGTAGTCTTTGATGGTGTTGTCATCCATGATAGTCTTTGATGGTGTTGTCACCCATGAGGTTGCTGTCCGCTCCTTAGTGGTATCGTCATCGATGAGGATGCTGCTGCTGCTACCACCTTGCAGACATCTCTGTCAGCATTCACGGCTATCGTTGCTGCTCTGTTGATATCGTCCTGTTCTTTGGTAGTGCTGTTATCAATAAGGATGCTACTATACAATCTCTGATGATGATATTGGATATTTCCACAACCACAATGTATGTTTTCAACCAAGTTCTTTCTTTGCGTTTATTAAAAAAGAATATGTGCGTGTTTGATACATTACGGCTATGTATGTGTGTGTGTTTGCATACCATATAGAAATTGTTATTATTTTCATTCTACTATTCTTGCAGGAGGCACGCAGTCAAAGTTTCAAGATGTCCAACATTCAAAAATTTATTGATGAGTTTTGCGATGATCTTGTATTGG
>JAPYYV010000381.1:0-39018 GCA_030522625.1 Copidosoma aretas
AATAATATTAATGTTTATTTATTAGTTTGACTGTAAGACCGATATAAATATTTGTCTTGTTTCAACATTTACAGTCGACAAAAGTATTATTGGTGTTTAGGTGTAGGGTACAGTTGCCCTTTGTCTTAATAATTATATGCAAAAATTAATTGAATCAGAACCTAAAGTCTTGTGATCTCGCAGCCCTCCAAAAGCTCAATTAGTTGAGTATATGTCTAGTATCCAGAAGGATGTGAGTTCGAATGATGCTCGGGGATGATTTTCCATTCTTGCATTACGATTAAAAAACTATTTATAATGTATTCTAAAAGTTGAAGCAAAATATAAGTCGTGTTTTATTGATGTTCAAAATTACTATTTGATCAACATTATGTCAAAAATAGTGGGCTTGTGGCTTAAAGAAGCACAACCTATGTGCCTTTATAAATGATTTGAGTTATTGGAATTATTTTGAAATAATCTTTAAACAATGTTTACAACTTATATTGAAAAAACTTTTTGTTAAACTATAATGTTTGATAGACAATAGCATGTAGAATTGTATTATACTTTAGCACAGACAAATCTACATATGGAGGCGTCGATAACTCCAATGATGATATTCGTATTCATTTTGCGAAAAATATTTGGGAAAGCTTACCACTTCACGAATGTGACTTATAAATACAAGTAACTGTGACATTTATAATAAGTTTATGTATTAATGATTTATTGTGCAATAGAACAAGATTAAATATAGCTAGCTTATGTAATTACATTGTTGTCCAAAATGTATTATCGAATTAAACAACTAGTATTAAGTTGCTATACCTCGAAACAAGTAATCATTTGGAAATAGTTTTTTTATACCTTAAATTTTGTGCAGAAAAGATATATGTATAACACAAGCAATTTCGGTGACACAAAAATGTCTTCAGTCTATTGTTTTGACCAAATAGTTCTTTACTTGACAAAGCTTTGTTTTGATGGTCAGTTGCATGTTGTGTTGTCTAGTCATAGACCATGGTTTGTCGACAAATTTTTTCAAAATCTTCGACTTAAAACGTTTTTTATATGTATTTTCGATCATTATATACGAGCGCAATGTCTGCTTATGGCAAGATTTTTGTTACATACAATTTTGGAGTGCTGTGGTTATTTTTAAAGTACTTAGATATAGCCAGAATTAGAAAAATACACATGTCGACTAACTTTTACATATTGTTATATTTTATTTGAAATATAAATCATTTTAAAAAAAATGCAAGTAGTATTTCCATCTTTAACTCAATAAAACAAAATTTAAATAAAATGAACGGAAATTAAAAAAAAACTGATTACCATTGAACGGTCTTTTAATTTAAGTTTGAGTAATATAAATACATACCTGAAATATTCTTTGCTAGGAGGTCTATTTTTTTCTCATAGTTATAATATTTTCAGAATATTGTATTGTTACTCATTCTCTACTTTACATTTTTAAACTATAAAAACTTACTAATTGTAAAATACCTTTTCTATACACTCATCTTTTGCTATTTAAATTTTATCTATAACGTAGGATAATTATTGTAATATAGATAAGAGTGGGCAGATTACTGTTAAAGACAGTAGTGGAATCTAAGTGTATCTAATTCATTGTGCTCCGGATCTATGAATAAATCATAGCCTTTAAATGTATTGATTCACCTGTAACGCAACTCGACCAGTCCAAATTATATTACTATAGTTAACAGTTTTTGAAAACGTTTTTACTAGAACATAGAAACTATTAGAAGGTAAAAGTTTGGATTTGGGTTTTTCCTGTTAATTTTGCATGTGTTGATAATAAATGGATTCTTGTTATTATTTAGTAGAATATGAATTTAGTACGATAATAATTATGATGAATTATTTTAGTTTTTTTCTTTTTTTTTTTTTTTTAATGTATACACTTCTTTTTACTTATTTTGATTCAAAAATTTATTTTAACTTTCTTAATTGTTATAAATGTCATTACTGTTATTATTATAAATCTTTATGAAAAACGGAGACCAAAAAAAATATATTGCTAAATTTAATACCAGTGTATGTTCATATTTAACTTTTTTTTTCAAAACAGTGTAGAAATTTCTCATAGAAATGTATTACGTGGAATATTGCGACGAATCTGGTTGACTTGTTGGTTGCATGATAATCGTTTTTTAAATATTTTAGCAATTAATATACTCAGAGACCATTTCACAGTGATAAGAACAATAAGAGTAGCATTTATAAAATACTTATAGAAAGCCAAATATGTTTCTCTTTAATCGTTAGATTGCAGTAAAGATTTATTCATAAGTGGTACATGCACCTTCTCTGTATCATCTTCATTATAAGTTTTATTAGTCACATTTGCCGTCATTCACGCTATTTTCCCCGATAAAGCTGTGGTACTTTGATATCATAGCAAGTATTTAAATATACTGAAATATTGTCGCTGGAAAAAAAAAGGTAGCAATTGGACCCAGCTCTAAAAAAAAGTACCAAATAAAAACAGGCTACCAATGATTGAGGACAGAGCTTTCTTAAGCTTTATCATTCCAAAAAATTATTCATCTTAAAAAACTTGAAATTTTGACTATACTATACTAAAAATTAAAATTATAAACTCACACTCTGTTAAAGTTATACCTTATAATTCGTATCTAAAATTATTATTCGGATCAAATGATTAACAGACTAATTTAATATATATATAAAAAGTAAAAATCGAGCGAGAAAAATAATCGTTCACTGAAAAGTAGAGAAACTGAATGATCTTTCTATCACTCAGAGTTTTTTTTAAATCCTAAGCATTTTGCTTCAGGCGATTCGCAAGATATTTAAATATTTTAAATGATCTTCGTACTACTAAAGCACAACGAAGATGCTCGTAATTCGATCAAAGTTAAGATTTTGAGCTTATTCACCAAAATTGTTAAAAACAAAAATATGGCAATAATAAGACTTTTGACTCGTGTTAAGGTGGCTCATCACCCTTGTACTATCTATTTGTGTGGCATCAGACTACCACACCTGAAAACATCGAGTAGCAGGCTTGATGTGTATACCTATAGATACGAGTCCGCTTGTTTACGTGCTGAGGTTAACTATCGCTCATCGCAAACACGGTCACCTTCTTGATTGAATATTTTATATTTCCTGGTAAACCATAATATTATTTACGTCATTTTAAAGCTTACGATTTATTCTATATGTACCTAGTTTTTTACTAAGAGTTAAGGCATATTTAGGGAGATATCGGAACATAAGTGATTAAAGTTCAATGGTCTCCATGCACATGCATGTTACACGTCAATTTTCAAGCAACTTGTTTGCAAAAATTTGCCTGGTGATATGGTTTGAAATTTTAAGAGATGATTCGTTTCATATCAAAGTACAAATCCTCCAAGTTTTAGTCATAGTTAAGGTAGTTCAATTTCGTGATGAGCCACCTTCAGAGGGCTCTGCTGCAGCAAAGCCGTACCTATATCAATATTTGGAAGCTTATCAGGGAGTCACGCTTAACTCTCCAGTACTCAAAGAATACTCATAGAAACAGGCCAAAACAATTTACAGACATCTCTAAGACTCTACTTTTCCATAGTATTTGCCACAAAATTTCAATGTTCGATGGTTTTGTTAAGAAAATTATAACTTTATAACCCAGACTTTAATTATCAAAAGTTTGCTGTAAATCAACAAAGAACGAAAATTTTTAATACGATATTATGCAATTACCTCTCAAGAATGTGTGTAAAAAATTTTAAATTCAAATTTGAAAGAGAAAAAATCTGAATGGTAATTTAGTTAATAAGCATTGTGCAGCGCTAGAGCGAAAAAAAAAATCAATTACCTTGGAACCCGTAAGTACAAATCTTTTTAGGAGTTGAAAAACTTCAATCATATGTATAGCATGTTACGGAGAAAACGCGTAATATGCTTGTTTTGAACGAAAAACATGAAATAACGATGCTCCCCGTGTTATTTCCCGTGAAAAGAATTCCTTCTTACATTGTTTGTTCAAGATTAGCAGATTACGTATGTTCCCGGTAACAAGCTATACATCGAATTAAAGCTTGTAAACTCCTGAACAGATTGGCACTTCGGGGTTCCAAAGTAATGGATCTTTATTGCGAGTTTTGTTTCAAGAGATAATGTGAAAAAAACAGACCACAACACGTGGTGCCGTGTAGCGCGGCACGATACTAATTAAATTAATTGCTATTTAAATTTTATTCTTCAATATTTTAATCCAAAAATTTTTACACTCATTCTTAAGAGGAAGCTTCTTAATATATTGTATACAATATTTCCGGTCTTTGCTAAAATAAAGAAAACTTTTAAAAATCGAAGTTTGTATTTGAAAGTTATAATTTTCTCAGCGAAGCCATCAAACTTTTAACCTTTTGACAAATACTATGGAAAAGAAGACAGTCTAAGGGATATCTGTAAATTTTTTGGGCCTACTTCGCTGAGTATTTTTTGAGTACTGACTTCTAAAATGTCGATGGTAATAGTGATTCTGAATTTGAAAATGAAGTAGGATGTAGCATTACAATAATTTTAAAGGAAAAAAATGATTTGTGCATATACATTAGTCCATAATCCCTATTTGTGTATTTATAATTCAGACCTTCGATAATAGAGACTTGCTTGAGAATAGGAAACAGGACTTTAGCATAAAAATTTTTATCATTCATCATATTATTTTTTCCAAAATGTGGTGGAATAACGTAAATGTTGAAAGATATGGTTCTAGTTAAAAAGTGAGGACAGTGCTGTAAGCCCTCTTCTGTTCTTACCAGTAGGAAGCAGACCTATTTTATAAGTGTAACTTTAAAAAAATATAACCAATTATTGGCTCATCGAGATAAAAAAATATTGTTGCTACTATCATTGACACTTGTATCACATAAGCAGAAATTTCATCTCCCAAATTTATCATACATATCCTCTGATCACTTACAAAGAAAAAACACAATCCAAGCAAATTAGATATCAAACAAAAGCTTATGAGACGTACAATCGATCAGCACCTTAGAGCCCCGACATTAACGTTTGATCTTTTATGTTATAAATAAAAATATACACAAAAAACACGTAGTGGTTCTAGACTGTTTCACGAAATTGCTCCTGAAATCTTTTCTTGTCAACATTTTGACCTTAAACTTTGTGATAATGTTATTAGGGGTGATGTAATAATACTGTTGAAAAAAATTCGGGATTTGTTCAATTTGTAACAGACTTTTTTAGATTGCATTATTGCATCACGTGCATCTCGAATTCTTCATTGTTTTCTGCTCCAACAAGAATAAATTTAAGATTTTTACAAAAATTGTAAGAAACTACAACACCTCGAGAATATTTCCATTCATTTTGTTGATCGCTGATAAACAATCGCGTGGGTTATAGTAGGTCAAACACAGCCACAAGCTTGGCACTGCTTATGGACCTACAAGATACAACACTTGGCACTAAAGCCACCTTCAAAAATGAAATCAGTGAGTGGGATATTAAAAAATGATAGTACTAATAATATCGTGATCAAAATATTTATGCTGTATGCATTAAAATGAAGACGAATTCCATGGCAAGATGAAATTTGATCAATTAATTTAGACACTTAAATATACACGTACACTTTGCCGATAAATAGCTTATACTTTTCTCTCCAACCCTTCTTTTTGGAAAGCTTCCGGCAAGACTACTTCTTCTTTTTGTCAAATTTTCTATCGACACCCAGAGTAATGATTTACAAGAATAAATAAAATTCCAAATGTACGAAAGAGGGTACAAAGTATTACTCTTATTATCGCAGTAAAACGTTAGAGTATGTGTGCAGAAAATATACTAACGTATACAAATAATATATGTTCTTTCAGTCCGGTTCCCTTATATATAAATAGATCCCAAATATTCGGTGTACTAAGATTCCTAAATCTATTATTAGTCGGTAAATTAAATTTACATTATATTTACAACAAAAACATACGGCTTAAAGTATTATATCTCCAACTTTTCCATTGTTGGACAAAACTTTATACAAGTATAATTACAAAAATTACTGTGTAACATATGAAACCGTGTATTTTCATGTTGCCCTACAGATGGTATGACGATCGATGGCTGACAATTCTATGTATTAAGCTATTTTTAATGATTAAATAACAATTAAATTTTTCTGGTTAAATATCGATGTTGAATTATATTACAATCTAATCAGAATTCATTTAAAATCAATAGAGAATCCACGTAGTAATCTGAGACAGATTTTAGACTGATGATCAGAATAAAATCTGTGTAAAATCAGTGCAAAATCCACGAAAAATCAGGATAGATTCCACTTGCACATGATGTGGAAAACATCTGGATATTTTCAGGAGAGAGTACACCATAAAATCTTATTAGGATGGAAAAGTAAGGCTGTCATGAATAATAGTGAACAAGATCGGGAGAAAAAGTCTTCAAAAAAATAAGAATCCAAAAGTTAAAAGTGTTGCGAAGGTCGTGACAGAAGCCAACGAAACGGTTTCCGCTGTTACATAACTGAATTTACCAGGAGATGGACCGAAAGAACAACAACCAAACTTAAAGAGCATTTATGCTAATTAAAACTCACTGCAATTATTTAAGATCGCTGATGCTACCAGTTTTTTAAATTACTTTCAACAAAACAAAACCCTTGTTTACTTCCGCCCCGTGGCAGTTAATGTAACAATTTGTTCATCTTATATCAAACTAGTTTTTATATCTGTTATTTTTCTTATTCATTCATTAATCATTTCGTAAATAGCACAATTTGAGTTCTACACGTTTCGATCATGTATAGCAAATCATTTAATGATTGAATTAAAATATCACTGGAACAAGGAACTATAACACCTGTATTTCAGTAGTTATAGCCTAAGCATGCATGGTGTATAAGCTCAATAAAAACAAGCTTTAATAAAATATGTAGCTTGATAGTTTATTACTTTAGTAAACGAGAATCTGCAACTAAAACACTCATACAAGCAGCTAAAAATTAGTCAGGAGCCACTAATAAGACTCCAGCTATCAGTAGTAAGAGCATCGGAAATTTTTTGACCTGCACGAGCAGGAACGTCAACATCAAGATGAGAAAAATAAGAAACTCCAACAACTGGAGTATCATTATCTAAATCAGCTTCTTTATTTTCTACAATTAAAGCAAAAATATTATTCAGACAAGTTAACTTATTTAAAGGGATCTATTGCCGAGATGATAACACCTGCCACCCGCGAAACACCTGCTAAAACTGGAACAAGTAGAGCGTATGGCTATAAGGCACCCAGTTGCAAGCTAATAAACATTTTTTATTCATCTTAACAATGCTACAATATCTCTTAATTGGATTTTCCATAGCTTTATTTTTCAGATAATAAGGAATTCAAAAAGCTCATGGAGGTTTGGTGTTCTTTGTACAAACTTTTAAATTATCATGACAACATTGATAGATAATTTTTTTATTTTAAAATTTTCATAGGGAAGAGCAAAGCCAAACGAATGGTTTTATTCTCTCTGATCACCACCACGATTTAGCTACTACAAGCATGGTCGTAGTTGTTATAAAAATTATCAATGTTAATCATTTTCTATCTGTAAACTTAGGAGGGAAGATTACAAATATTAGTTACAATGCTTCAAATTCTTTTTAATAGAATAATAGTAGTTTTATAATATTTATAGCCTTATTGAACGAAATCAAATACCGGTTGGCGTGGTCTCTTTCAATAAATTGTACTTAAACACGTGTTACAATTTTTTCCGGTCAGTTAAAATTAACAGTGGCGTTAGTATAAATAAATCATGAATTGGTGATATTATCGAAGATTTCATACTCAAGTATTGTACCTAACAGTGATAAATACATTTTTATGTGATACTGATAATGCTGCACAAGCCCATATCTATTATTTTTATCAGTAATTTCATATAAGTAAAATATTTTCTGAGCAAATGTTTTTCATAGAGAAAAAACATTTTTCTGCAAGATCTACTGCTACTATTTTTTTATCCTTTTATGTGTATATACTTGAAAATCATCATATTCTTAATCTAAAGGTGTACTCAAATCAGTCCAAACCCTCATTGTTACGTGGTAAAACAAGCAATGCCATATTTGTTAGCTTTTTTCGGGAGATTAATTAGTAAGAGACCTACTAGTGATGTACAAAACGATCGGATGTTAAATACATAGGAATAAGTTTTACGTCAGTAGAGTGAATAGAATTTTATGAGTCCTTACTGGGGAGATAAGCTGCTTTAATTTACTTAAAATATGAATTCCAAAAGTTTGTTGTAATAGACTGGAGCCTTACGTCAAATTTTAAACTTTAGACCAATAATCCATCAGAAGTTTTTCAATTTGATCCAATGTAAAAGTTGTATAGAGTTATATCTGTTTCATAAAAAAACCTATAAATACATTTGTATGCTCAATTTACTGAAATTTGCATGCTTATGCAACAAAATACTGTCTACAATATGTTACTTTAACATTTAAAGTCTTTTACTATACGCTAGAAGCCAGTAAAGAAGATTTCCAAGCTACAGTCGTTTTCTTCATTTATTGTCAATTTCACGAAAATAACATTTATATTTATCAGCAAACTTATTTCAATGCTTTTTTTTGTTCATCGAAACCAATTAGTTTATGCAACTTTGATTCTTGCACAATGTCATGATTATAAATATTATGTCATTTACAATTTTAAAGTTTGAACAATGCATTGCATCACGTAATATAGAAGTATAAGCCACTTATTTATCGGTTTGACTACCTTATAACAGACCTTACTTTTGTATTTGATTTTCTTTTTTTTTTGCTGCATTCAAGTTTGACGCGTTTTATATTCCAACGCACAATCACACATGCAAGCCGTGGCTTTACCTATGCCTTATCTATATGTAGCGCTATTTGTATGTAGCAGTTCACATACTTTATTTTTGGGAGGTTGCCCTTTAAGTATTGACAAAAATTCACGCTTACGACATCCATTTTATATTTAAGTGATTATAAATGTGGCTTGTACATGAGAACTAGTAGTATGAAGTGCAATTATTCCGTAATTTTGATGAGTGGGTGGTAGTGAGCTGACCAGTTCTGCTTTGCTCCATCAGTGTTCCAGGATTACTTGTCTACAGCATTCATCAGTTCATGTCAGGTGAACTTGAACAAGCCTTCTGTGCATGCAGAAAAATACACTTTCTTAAAACCAATCTTTTATTACAGTATCGTTCGAAGAAATACTCCCCCTATTTAAGTAAGTGTCTCCGAAGTTCAAGGACTACGTGCGAATATTGAATATTATGATATTAGTCGGATTATTTATACTACACAAAAGTTCTCTTCATGTATAATCAGAGCATATTCTTTTTAATTAAGTAGCGCAAGAACGCAGCGAGGCAAGTTTCAGAAGTAAATAAAGCCTGTGCAGCTACGTCCATATTTCCTTCAAATTCAGATACTCGAATTTTCAAGTCACGTAATCAAGTTATTTATAATTATGAGCAATAAGAATATAAATTTTGATCTGGAATATTTTTATGATACACTATAGCTTAACGAAATAGTATTGGCACACAGGTCGTTGTTATACCAAAAATATCATCTGTGTACTTCAAAATGCTAAGATCAAGATTTCTTTAGGGTCAGCTTTCACGGAAGGATCTTATTGTTACGTAAGCTGCAAGCAAATGTTACCTGGAGAGCAAATCGGCACACTTTATAGACAGTGCTCCACCAAATGTTTTATAGTCAAGTGATGCTGGCTATGTGATTATTTGCTGTGTTTACACTACAAATACTAACATTAAGGCAGTCTGCTCGTCACTCTGATGCTGCTGCTATTATTTAAGGCTAAATGATGTTAATTATACAGTCTTAACAGCTCGTCAGTCTCGTGTTAGTCAGCGTAATAGGCCTATATGATTGTATGGAAAAGTCTTTTAGTTTTAGTTTACATTCTAAAAAAATGCGTTAATACATTAAGATAGTTCAAATTATGAATTTTCAGTTATAGGGCGCTGATCTGAGTCCACATGCTCTGCTAAGCGTCCGGTTATTAAGCCAGCCACTGTTGGAAAAGGTAAGAAGTTTAGAGCTGTGAGAGAAAAATGAGTAACGTGGTGCTGTAATGAAGTTGCAAGAGTGTGGGTGAAATGTGGAAGATAACCTGTAAGGTATAAAGTGCTGCAAAGTTTTGACTCTAAAGAGTAAGGTTGACATGCTGCGTAATACACGGTTACGTGTCACGGATAAAACTTTATCGGAAACAAAAAGAAAAATATTAAAAAGGTTATAAGAATATCAGTAATAATGATTAAGGAAGAGGCCAGGAGAAAAGTTAAAAGGTTGACAAAAAAGTGGGAAGAAAGGCGGAAAAAAGAAAAAGAAGAGCTAACGGCGAAATTAAATGTTTCAAAAAAAAAAAGCTCAAGGCACTATGAAGAAATGTAAGAAGCTCGAGATCGTCTGACAAAAGAGACAAGAGGAAAACAAAAAAGAAAAATAGATTTATTGAAGATAAGAATTTTAGAGGCAACGTTGTAAAGAAATCTATCAAAAAGTAACTTGAAGAGCAGTTCAATAGTAAGGTATGGGCTGTCAATGCTTTAAAGCTTAAGAGATATACAAGAGCTCTTTTAAGACACTAGTACAATTGAAAAGTGAGGACAAAAATAATGTTATTAAAAGAAATAAGCACTTGGATAAAGACATTGGTAAAATAATAATATGATGAGAAAAAAGAGAGAAACTAACAAACAGCGACTAACTGGTGCCTTGGAGGTTAGTTTAAAGCCAGTAAAAATATCAAAATTGGATAAATAAGGGCAAGTTTCAATGGTGTGGGTTACAAGTAAGATTAGGTGATAGAGCAATTCTGCAATATGACTTCCAGGAAAATTATACGGAAAAAGTGACAGCGGTGGTGATGATTTATTATAAGCCAGTTCGAGGGCTAGAAACTCTTGCCCGGGTGTAATAGGGAGGGGTTTTGCTGGTATTGAGAGTCAACGAGATAAACAAGCAAATTTTTATCAAGGACGTGCGGTGCATATGTAGCATGTGTAGAATTTTTGGTCTATTTAGATGAGTCAAGGTACAGTACAATTGTAAATTAAATAGCGTTAAATAGAAACTTCAAGATTGGAACTTTTTGTATTGAATTAAGTTATGGCTTTATTGAATAAGTTCAGAGGGAATATGGATCATGTGGAATTAATTTTTTAAGTGTTGTACAGATTTTAAATAAAGCAATGGTGTTTTGGATAAAAGTGGGAGTTCTTTTCATAATGAGATTTATTTTTGATGGTAACTCAACGAGAAAATAGTTTAAAACATTTCTTTGTCTAAGATGTGGCTATGTAAGATTAATATCTAAATCAATTGAGAAAAATTACAGAGACATTAAGTGTGGATTTTGTGTAACGAGTCTCCGTCATGAAAATTTCCAAAAAGATAAACATCATGTCGTACAAAGAAAGGTTCGCTGAAATCCACGCAGACCTTATTTATATCCCGAATCAGTCGAAATCTTGAGCAATTTCAATTCAAAGTTTTAATTTATGCGTAAATTTACATAAGACATAGTAAAAAACCAATTTTTTCTGTCTACAGAGATGTAAACGTAACTATTTCCGCAGAATAACTATGTAGGTTTTAAAGGTTGTCTGCCTCTTCCATATTGAGTGGTGAAAAAGTAGGATAATCAATCGATATTGTGAGATAATTGTAAGACAAAAAAATATCAGATGCTTCTGACAGAGGATTGTACAATATATCTATGTACATGGGGTCAGCAGCTATAATATCGACACTGATATCTGCGTGCTGCATCATTGAATTTAAATCTAATGCGCATAGGTAAAAAAAGACTAATCAAAACAACAACTTTGTTTCAATAAAAAATAACTTTTCTTATATGAATATCATATTTGATGGATCATATTTCTATAAAAATAGCAAAATGATTAGTAAACATGTTTATTTGTTTGATTTTAAGTTAATTCACTATCTGCCTTTGTCTTCATCGGTAGTCGACAGAGCGCCCTTTAGACATAGTTGTAGGACCATGTTTAACGTAGGCGCAATCATATAAAAATTAGTAGTTTAATATCTATTTTTCTGAGTAGAATGTCCCCCATCCTGGCCAAACACGCTGACAGAAAATAAAGATATAAATTTATATATGAACATGTACATTTATATCCATTCCTATATTTTAGACTTAATTTGTGTAAGGCGTAAGTAATGGCCCCCCTTGCCCTCGCCTCCCTCACTAAATTTTTTCGGATCCTAAACAAGAAAAAGTTATAATGTTTTTCCGATTTCATAAAAAACCTTTTGAACGCAAAGTTGCGTAGGTAGGCGTAACGAAGCATGTTTTTTTAAATTTAAATTGTAAAATTACTTGGTTTGCAGAGTATCAGTGTTTGTTTCGCTTCACTGAAAGAAACAAAGACCTGTTCATTCTAATCAAGTACCGATTCCTCAAGAAAGTATAAAGTATACAGATTCTTACTATATATGGGCGCGTCTACCGAGATCGGATCACCTTGTGCGCGCGTCGCAATTTTCGCCCGAGCATGCTGCGTTCAACTTGCTCGTACGGGCTGGGAAACATCTAAAAAAATAATAAAAAAATGAAAATCGATAGATTTTGACCTGCTCTTTATAACAATGCTATTTTTTTTGCTTAAAAACCTTTTTTCGTAGTAAAAAATGAATTTAAAGCTCATGACGTTTTTCTAAAAATCGCCACGGTTTTGAAAAATAAAATTTTCACTTACCAAAAAAGCAGCATTTGGAAAACACCTCAACAAATTCTTAGAGTGGGAGAGCAAGAAATGCGTAAATGACAAGCAAATAAACACGTTATCATTGGGTCAGCGAGGTATGACAGACGACTATACAGTTATAGTACAAACGGTAGACTTACTGATAACTACGAAGCACCACACAGCGGCGCGAGCGGTAAGTGCATGCGCCACGCAGATAATCCCATGCCAACGTCTTTATTTACTTGTCATTCAAGCATTCCTTACTATCCTACTCTGAAAATTAGTGGAGATGTAGTTGAAGTGTTGCTCTTTTAAAAAGTGTAAATTTTATCTTTTAAAACCATGGCAAATTTTACTGAAGTGTCACGAACTTCTAACACATTTTTCTCCACGATAAAAGATAAAAAAAAAAAACTGCACCAATAGAAAAAGCAGGTCTAAATCTATTGATTTATATTTTTCAATTATTTTTTTAGCTTTTTTCCAGCCCGTACGAGCGAGTTAAACACAGCGTGCTCGGGCGAAAATTTTGTCGAGCGCACAAGGTGGTCCAATCTCGGTGGACGCGCCCATATGTACCGACCTACAGACCCACCAAGCACAAAAAAGAGCAACCCAATGAAACAACAACTACAAGTCGTTGGTGCATCCAGACGGGATAGCAAACTTTGTAGAAAAGTTCCATTACTAAATCTAAGTTTAGTAATAATAAAGATATACATCTGACCCTCGATATTTTATCGATACGTCGCGTCGCGTCGACTTGACTGATTGAAGTCAAGTTCTTATTCTGTGTCACATCCGGAATATTCAACTGTACGAAGCAAAATTCAAGATTTATCGCTTGTGTAGTTATGCAACAACTTTGGTCATGGTAACAAATAAATCAATAATATGAATAATGATAGGTTTACAGATAATATCCCTCGTAATAATAACACTAAGTCTAAACATTACCAAAATTTACAATATTGCATGAACCATGTTAGGCCATGAAAAGGTTTGTATCTAAATGGATCAATTTAACTATGGAAGAAAAATATATCATTGTACCTAACGCAAGTTTTGTAGTATGTAGTTAGGACTATAGAAGTTTTTTTTTATAGATTTAAGTGTCAAATTACTTGGTTTGCAGAGAGCCAGTATTCGCTTCTCTACACTGAAAGAACCAGGGCTCGTGCTATTCTCATCAAGTACGAGTGCCTTGAGAAAATTTGAAGAATACCTATTGTTATGATCTATAAATATATAAATACATATGTATATAAATACATATATATATATATATATATATATATAGGGACTATTTATAAGGAATTACTAAGGCCCAACCAGAGGACATAGTGAGGTGCATACTGTAAAACCCAACCACTTTTGTTAATATTCCCTTTTGTTAGTACCATCATATTCTACTTACAAAAATGTAAGTCTCATAGTTTATTTATAAGTATTTGTATAATAATATTGCGTTGTTCGTTATTTTATTGTGCCTAGTACTATCTATAAACATAAGAACTATGACGAATGGACGATTTGAAACTAACATTGCATCTAAATTCCGTCGTCAACCAACAATTTTTATGATCCTAACTTAAACACAGGGGTTAATAAAATGTTTATCTTAAATTCAAGCTTATTTAGCGCATTTAAAATATATTACATGTTATCTTTTTAAACCACTCTAAATTAGGCTCCAGCTCCTTAAGCCAGTCAGGGCTTGGTTCGGTCTTGGATCTACCAGTCTCTTATACGGCATAAGTCCCGTGGCTGTGCAGGATTATCACCATTTCTTATTAATAAACATGACAAAATATATCATGTGGCTATTTAGGGCAGATGCAGAAAAAAAATCAATTTCAACTAAGTCTATTGGCAATATTTAAAAATTTGCAAAAAATTTGTCTTAAATGACGTAAAATATTTATGAACACATCGAACTTTTTTGACACTCTTAAATGCAAGGGGGCTAGCGCGAAGAGCACTTAGAGGGACGAAACCCCTCTAGTATATATCATACTATATATATATATATAGTGATAAGGACTAAAATTCATTCTGCTTCCCCCACACCTTCCCTCAACCACTCGCATTTCACGGAAGTATAAGTTATATTTCTACGTGATTTGAGTGATTGTCATAGATTTTACCCCCCTCAACCCTCCTAATCCCTCCCCCCTCTCAGCTTCTTCTCAAAAATGTATGTGTTTTTTCTCCGTAATTTTACGTACAAATCATTTTTTTTAATCATTTAATTATAATCTAAATATACAAGGTTGGCTGGATAGCACATGCTTCTGAGAACGTAAAAAAATAATCACATTTCAAGACAGCTGATATTTATATTTGTAAAAAAGATAAATTAAGTCTCAATACAATATTCTACTATTACGTCAAACATAACTGAGTTGGCTCTTGGTAGGCAAAAAAAAAGGTTGATGTCAGTTATAACGCTGATCAAACACATACTAAAAGTCCCGTAAAATTTAGCTTGATACCAATTTCATATAAAATAAAACTTCAGTACCTAAGACCAAATAACCAAATAGAATTGTTTGTTCTAACTGTTTATTAATGTATAATTTATTTAGTTATTCAGAATTTAATCATAGTAGTCTATTGTGTTTAGGGATAACGTACATAGTATAATCATAGATCATTGCAACAATCGGACAGATAAACCAAAAAGTTTCTGTTTATAAAGATAATTAATATCTTGGTTTTCATTTATGTTTATACAAAATTTTCTAATCAATACTAATTGAATGTAAAATATGTAAACAAATGTACAACTTACACTAAATATAATAAATATATTTAATATATGTAAACTACTTTATCAAAAGTCGACTTAAATAAAAGCTCCCTCTGTGAGTTATCTCCTAATCACTCCCTTCTATGTTGCGGCTTGTATCAAAATAATAATTGAAATACTCCTGCACTCTTTTTTTTTCACTTGTTTGACTATTTTTATTAAAACTTAATGAACTATCGAACAATTATGTTAATAAGTTTTTCGAAACATCGAAAAAATAATGTAAAATAAAATAAAATAATGTACATTTGACAGTAAAAACCTATTACAGGAATGAGGAAGAGCAACCGATTCATGCAAATAGTGCAAAACAAAGGAGCGTCTTAAACCATCCTAAAATCTAGCAAACTATCTCTGAACAGTAATAAGCTAAGATTTCCTGATCCGATACCATGTCTTTTTAATACAAAACATCATTAGCAATAAAATTATATCTATTATACATACTGTAAAGCTGTATTGTACCTTCATTTTAAGGGTAATCTAGCGGGAGTAGTTATGATGTCATAAGTAGTTTAATTATTAACTCAAAAGCCGCTGATTGCATCGTAGTCCTTATGTACCTCTCTAAATTTGAAAAATTACGAGATACTTGCTATTATTGTTTTTAGATTATAAACAACCTATCATAAAGCAACCTGAAAACATCTTTTATTTGTAACTGTAATGAATAAGTTACAAATTTATACACTTACTGTATTATAGTTAAAATCCTAAGTTTAATATGGTTCCTCGCATAATATAGATAAAAATGGAAAAATTGCATATAGACCGTAGAATATTGATCAATTAGTATTAAAAATGTGGTTGCAGAAAATCATTTTTTTTTTGTTCAACCCAATGCACACGTATTAAATATTTTGAAATGATAATGCAAGTATTTACGAAGGAATCTTTTTTTAATAAGTAATTGTAATAATGTTATCATATAGATAACATACAGTTCATATTTTATTTTCTAAAACAATATTTATTTATTTCAACAAAAAACAATTAGCAATTATACGTAATATACATGGTAGCAGTAAATGTCTGTTTTGCAAAAATATATAAGTATCTATGATGGTGCTTACACATAGCGAGTAATTCACAGCGATGTATCGAAGATGATGTAGTTATATTTTAAATTATGATATATGTAAATTGAGTGTGGTTTTGAAATACATTGTAATATTTAATTAATAAATTAAATTATTTTGCGTAAAAATATAATAATAATCATTGAGTAGTACTGCATGATCTAAAATTTTGTATGAATAAATGTAAATAAATGTAAAGTACGTCAAAAATCAAATCATCAACTAAAAAAATATTTTTATAAGAACTATGTGCAATAATAATAACATGACAGACCAATAAAAAATCGTATTTGTAGACAGTACATCGTAAAAGATTGTTGTTGTTAAAATTTGTTATAAATAATTTGAATAATTTGTACCAATTGAGTAAAGATTTATTGATTTTTTTTTAAATTACTAAATTAATAAGATAAAAGACGTATTTGTCTATAAAAAAAAAATTTTTATTTAAAAAAGCTGCAACAAATATCCATTGTATCAAAGTGATAACGAAATTCAACTATTTAAAGATGTTAAGAATGTAAAAAGATTTCTGGACATTGGAATAAACTTTCAAAAGAGTACGGAAAAACATTGTGTATCATTTGTCGTAGAAACATTACAAAGATGCAAAAGCAGTTGCAAAATGACTTCATCAAAAATATAGTGCTTTGAAAACAACGTACTGCGGTTTAAGGTCTTCATTTTGATAAACAAAATTTACAGTAAATATTTTCGTAAAAAGGGGTTTTTCCGCAACAATTGGTGGCACAGTCAATTTTATTTTATACAAATTTGCAGGAAAATTTAAGTAATTTAATTATATTAAGACAATTGTCTAATTGTAATAAGACTAAGATATAGAAAATATGCAATTAAGCTTCGAATCGTTTTTATTGCAAAATATAAGTTTAACACAATATGATCATAAATTTTTCAATTAAATAATGGAACATACGATTATGTTAGTATGTAAAATGAAATACGGTAATGAACGATTCTTTAAGAAATTCCAGAACAAATTAAAACTTAAAGTTTTTTTAGTGGCAAATTCCATTGTTTGTGAACTATCCAGCGGATCAAGTAAAGTTTATGACTTTACTTATACATAACGTAAACTATGTTTGGATGAACTTCAAGTAGTTACTAGTGAGTCTACAGTTTGTACTATAAATTTACAGTTGTCTGCCACTCGCGGCTTACTTAATGTCAACGGCTTTATTTGCTAGACATTTACGCATTTCTTGCTCTCCCACTCTTAAAATTTGTGTAGGTATGGTCCGAGTGTTTCTTTTTTGATTATTGTAACTTCATTTTTTCAAAACTGTAGATAATTATGGAGAAGCGACGAAAAAAATAAAAACATATTTCAACACAAAAAAAGGTTTTTTAGAAAAAAATAATATCATCATGATAATGAGCAGGCCCCAAATTTCTCGATTTTGGTTATTAATCATTTTTTAAGATTTTTACTAGTCCGTACAAGCGAGTTGAACACAGTGTGCTCGAGCGTAAAATGCGCCGCACGCGCAAAGTCGCCCGATCTCGCTGAATGCGCACATATACGGAAGCTGGAGGCGGGAAACGTAAGCAAAGATTTGGAAATGAAAAAAGAATGAGGAAGGGTAAAAAATAGATTTATATATACAAATAGTATGTTCGGTTTAAATGCATACATACCAGGATATATATATATATTACAAATGGAGGCAAGAAAACATTGCCTAGATATAGGCATAAGAAAAAGGAAATAAATTTACTTTCTGCACGTATGCACAAGAATAGGGAAAAGCTTACGGCCTTATTTATGACTAATCAAAAAATTAACGGACTTGATCAGTAAAAAAAAGTACAAAAAAATATCAGATCATACGATATATCTATGTACATGGGGTCAGCAGCTGTTGTTGATACTGCTATCTGCGTGTTGCAGCGTTGAATTTGAATCGCATGGGCATAGGTAAAAAACAATGATCAAAACAAAAACATTGTTTCAATAACAAACTAACTTTTTTTTTATATAAATATCATATTTGATGGTTTATATTTCAATAAAAATAGCAAAATGATTTTTAAACATGATTTTTGGTTTAAAATCATAAGTTAATTCATTTTTTGTTCTTGTTTTCAGCGGTAGTCGTCAGAGCCCTCTTAAAACATAGTTGTAAGACGATCTTCGACGTAGTCATGCAATAATGAGTAGTTTAATATGTATTTTTCTGTAAAGAAAGTCTTTGTCCTAGCCAAACACGCTAACAGGAAATAAATATATCTCTTTATTTATGTAATGTATATACATATAGATAGATTTCTATATTGTTTGGGTTAATTTGTGTAGTGCATACGTAATAGCCCCTTTTGATGCTGCTATCCTCACGAAAAACTTTTTGGAATAAAATTTTGTGTAAGAATAAGTTCAAACGTGCCTATTTTATAACATTTTTATAGACAATACAACCTCCACGTGCCCCTATCGCTCCTTACATCCCTTTACGCCCCACAAAATCACATAAAATTCTTTCGTTTTCGCTCTTCTTATACATATATTTTGAAATATATCATTCACGAATTAACATTAGAATGACATTTATTTTAAGATTAAGTTCACGGGGTGAAAGACCATTTCGAAGTAGTTTGAATATTCCATTCGGAGATCAATGTATATATTATGATCAAGTAATCAATTTTCGTAAAGGTTGCATAGTATATTGTTTGACATAGCCACAAATTGGTATTCAGTCCAAAATCAAGGATTTTAAGATCATAAAGATTCGTTGCTAAAAAATTTATTTTTTTCGTAACATTGTGTAATTAATTTAAGTTTTTCGTGCCTTATTAGCATTACGCCTAGAAACCATCAGTTTTTCCTATAATTTATTGCAATTATAGGTTTTATTGGAATTTCTGACAAAATATTTTCAAATACAGGTGATAATTAAAAAATATATTGGGGTCCGATCCGCGGCCAGAGCGATTTTTTCGAGCAAGCATGTCGGTGATTTTTCACATGTGCTTGTATTCTCCGCAATGCTCCTCATGAAAAGAATGGTGACATTTTCGCAGCAAAATTCCCTATTTTACCATCTGCTCTCCTCGTTGTTAGGAGGAGGCCTTTTATCCGTTATCCCTTCCCGTTCTAAACGGCTCAGTGCCAAAAGTAGTGCCCTGACATAGGAGCCGGTTGTACAGCAGGATAATATAAAAAAAAACTGTAATGCGTGATGAAATATGTATATGTTGATGATTGCTTATCAGAAGTTTCATTTAAAATCATTGTTAAATGGTGCATATCTTTCGCACACAACTTAGTAGAGCTGGATTTCATACGGTCATGTCACTTAATGCTGAAAAAGCGTCCTAAAAATTTGACTGTGCAACTGCATGTTAGCGTAACTCAGAACATGGTGACTAACGGTCGTCCAATCAGTGCTCAGTACTCATTGTTACAGCCCACATGTAAAGGTACATACCGTGTACAGGTCCGGTGTAACTGCCAATTTGGCGGACGCTGAATGCTCTTAAGCATTCAGTTACGCGACTGTATAAACTGCGTGAGGACGTTAGTAAAGTACTCCCTTAGGGACTGTAAGCCGGGTAGAAAATAATTTAAAAAAAAGTTTCTTAGATCGTAAACCAGAAAAAGTTATATTTTTCTGATTCAATGAAAGATATTTCGAACGCAAAGTTGCGTAGGTGGGCGTAACGATGCATTTTCTTTTGGATTAAAATTATCTTATCACTTGGTTTGCAGAGTATCAGTGTTCTATTATCTTTACTTAAATAATCAAGAGACCGTTTATGCTCATCATGTACCAATTTCTCAAGAAAGTATAAAGTATACCGATTTTTACTGTATATACCGATCTACGGACCCACCAAGTACAAAAAAGACCAACCCAACGAAACAACAACTACAAGTCGTAGGTATGACCTGAACAAATCGCGAGCTCTATATGATAGTTCATTTCCAAATACAATTCCACTGCTCATAAAGATAAACATCACCCCTACGAGAATTTATCGATACGTCGACTTGACTAATTGAAGTCAAGTTCCTATTCAGTGTCACATCCTAAATATTCAACTGTACGAGGCGAAATAAAAGATGTATCGCTGGTGTATTAATGCAACAACATTGGTCATGACAGCAAATAAATCAATAACGTGAATGATAATAGGTTTACAGATAATATAGCTTGTAAAAATAACTCTATGTCTCAACATTCCCAAAATTTACGGTATTGCATAAATTATATTAGGCCATGAAAAGGTTCGTATTTAAATGTATCCACTGAACTATGTAAAAAGGATATACCATTCTACCTAACGCAAGTTGTGTAGCTTGTAGTTGGGCCTATACAAGTTTTTTGTTTAGATTTAAGTCTCAAATTACTTGGTTTGCAGAGTATCAGTGTTTGTTGCTCTACCGTGAAAGAACCAGGGCCCGTGCTATCCTCATCGAGTACCAGCTTCTTGAAAAAGTGTCAAGCATACCTATTTTCATTATCCATATATTCGGACTATTTATAAGGAATTGTTAGGCCCAACCAAACGCTATAGTAAGGTGCCAACAGTAAAATCCAGCCACTTTTTTTAACATTCATTTTTTTTGGTACCATCATATTCTATGTACGAAAATGTAAGTCTCATAGTTTATTCATGAGTATTTATGTATTAATATTGCACTGTCGGTTATTTTATTGTGCTACTTACTTACAATTTGCATAAGAACTGTGATAAGTGTACAATTCTAAACCTATCATTGCATTTAAATTCCGTCGTCATCCAACAATTTTTTGATGCTATCTAGAAGATAAGCGTTAATAAAATGCGCGCGTCGGACGCGTGACAGAAGCGAAGCTTCCACGCATTATATTGTAATAAAAAATAGGCTAATGCATTTTTAAATAAAGTTTTTACAAGTGTTGTTTCTAGTAATGTTCACGATATTCACTAATTATAGAAATTTCTGAAATTTTGTGTATTATTTCTCACACTGCTGTAAGTAAGCTGTTTAAATTTTATAATGACTACACCTACCGTTTTACAGATATAAAGTTTCAAAGTTGGACTCTTTAATATGGGAAGTATAGGGTCACCCTTCGAAAAAGAGACTTTGTTATCGGTGTAAAAAAATCGCTCTATGGATTATTTAAAAAAACTCTAATGTTATTTTTGGTACCTTTAGGATTTGAATCAAATTTTTGAAAATTTATCACAAACTCGTAACAGTAGGAATATAAAATTTTTCGCGTTAACCGCGAATCTCATAAAATTAATTTCAAACTATTATTAGTTTTTTGTCCAGTCAGCGATAAATAGTATCTTTGAAATGATTTAATTTTTTTTTGTAAATTTCTGTATGTAACAGTTGATAATAAATAAATCAGTTATTATAGTAAATGTATGCAAATGATGTTAAGACAGTTGCACGTTATGTACACAATTAGTTGACCATGTGTCCAATGCGTTTGTAGTATGGTGGATAAGCTTTTGTCCCGCAACCAGAGGGGCGCTGGTTCAATTCTTGCTGGAACATTGTTATAACCATAATGACTACATAATGTGGAAAATATTTTTTTTTTGTTTTTTTTTTTTTTTTGTTAGTTTTTGTTGTGAAAATTTGTTGCGCTTCCGTCACCGCAGTTAAACAATTTTTATTTTGGTCCCCATAATGGGAAAGCCAGAACGCGCTATAAAAAGCTTCGCTTTAAAATACTTCTCTTGAATTTTAGCTTATTTAGCACATTTACAATGCTCTACATGTAATCTTCTTAAGCCACTTTAAATAAGGCTCCAGCTTCGCAAGCCGATCAGGGCTTTATTCACCCTTAGGTCTACCAGTCTTAAACGGCATAAGTCTCGTTGCTGTGCAGGTTCATCGCCATATCTTATTAATAATGACGAAAAATAAGTCATGTGTCTATTTACGGCAGGTGCAGAAGAAAAATCAATTTCAACTAAGTATTTAGGCAATATTTGAAAATTTGTAAAAAATTAGGATAAAATGACATAAAATTTTTAGTAACACATAGAACTTTTTTGACACCCTTAAATGCCGGGGGTGAGCACCCAGAGCGCTCAGACTGGCAAAGTCCTTCTAGTATATATTCTACTATATATATAGTGATAAGGACTAAAAATCATCAGCCCCCATACCCCTCCCCTCTCAGCCGCCCTCAATTCACGGGGGAATTAGGTATATTTTTATGATTTTTGTGTGATCGTCATTTGTTTGTGCCTCCCCTTAACCCCCTAATCCACCCCTAACCCCCTTACTCCCCCCCCCCCCAGAAATGCAACCGTTTCCCCCGTGATTTTACGTACAAATTCTTTTCATGATTTAATTGTGATGGAAATATACAAGGTTTACTGGATAGCACATGCTTCTAACAACGTAAAAAAAAATCACAATTCATGACAGCTGATCTCTATATTTGTAAAAAGAGAAATTAAGTCTTAACATAATATTTTACTATGACGTCAAAAATAACCAAGTCGGCTCTTGTAAGGTAGAAAATAAAAAAAGGTTAACGTCAGCCATAACGCTGATTAAACACATTCTAAAAGACCCATAAAACTTAGCTTAGTACGAAATTTAAACAAAATTAAACCTAAGTACCTAAAACCAAACATCCGAATAAAATTGCCCGCTCAAACTGTTTTTTGATAAATAATTTTTTTATTCATTTTTAATCGAAGCAGAGTAGTCTATTGTGCTTCAAGATAACGTACATAGTATAATCATACATTATTGCAACAATCGGACAGATCAACCGAAAAGTTCCTGTTTACCAATATTATTAATATCTTGCTTTTTCTTTGTAGTTAGACAGAATTTTCTATTTGATAGCAATTAAAAGTAAAATTGCCGACAAAATGTGTAATTTACACTGTTAATAAAAGATATATAATATGTGAATGACTTTCTCAATCTCTAATTCATTGTATCTATTACAAGCGTTTCTAAACCAACTATTTCGAATTTTTTACCATTTAAAAGTTTTTAACGAATCTGAATTCTTGATTTCCAAACAAAACATTTGTCAAAATAAATCAAACGACTGACCGCGTTTATACGATCTGTGTACCTTGTCGACCTGAACAAGAGCTACCTCTGTGAGATATCTACTCATCACTTCCTTCTATATTGCAGTTTGTATCAGCCTTTTAATTGAAATATTCCTTTACTCTTGTTGTATAAATTTGTTTCATTATTTTTAATATAAATTAATGGACTACTTAATGTTTATTTCAATAAGTTTCTCGAAACTTTGAAAAAATTAAGTGTAATTACAAAAAATAAAGTACATTCGACAATAAAAATATATAACAGGAATGAGGTGAAGCAGCCGATCGATGGATGCAGATGGTGCGAAAACAAAGAGTTACTTGCACACGATTATTGTGCTGAAATCTAGAAAACTATATCCGTCCAGTGATAAGCTAAGATCTCCTAATCAGATACCATGTCTTTTGAATACAAAATATCATTAGCAACATACTCTGTCCAATAACATTCTGTAAAGGTGTATTATACTTTTAATTGTAAGGATGCTTTAGCAGAAGTAGTAAAGGTGTCATAGGTAGTTTATTTATTAGTTAAAAACCCGCTTATATCTTCAGAATACTTATTTACCTCCGCAAATCTAAGACATTACGAGATATTTGCCATTATTTTTGCTCAATTTATGAACATACTGTTATAAACAAACCTAAAAACATCTTTTATTTCTAACCGTATTTAATAAGTTACACATTAATACACTTACTGTACTATAGTAAATATCCTAAGCTTAATATGGTACCTCACATAATATAGATAAAACTGAAAAAATTTCAAATAGACCGAAGAATATTGATCAGTTAGTATACGAAATTTACTTGCGGAAAATAATTTTTTTTGTTCAACCCAATGCCCATGTAATAAATATTTTCAAATAATAATGCAAGTATTTACGATGGAATCGTTTTTTAATTAGTAATTGTAATAATGTTATCATATAGATAGCATACACTTAATGTTTTATTATTTACTACTATGTTTATTTATTTCAACAAAAAACAGATTTAGCAATTATACGTCATATACATGGTAGCAGTAAATATTTGTTTTGCAAAAATATACATGTATTTGTCATTGTGCTAGTACATAGCGTGTAATCCACAGCGATGTATCAAACGCGGTGTAGTTATATTTCAAATTATGATATTTGTAAATTAAGTATATTTTTAAAATATGTTATAATACTTAATTAATTAATTGAATTATCTTGCGTGAAATTATGATCATAATCATTATGTAGTACTGCATAATCTTAACTTTTGTATCAATAAATGTAAATAAATGTTAAGTAAGTCAAAAATTAAATCATTAACTAAAGAAATATTTTTAAAAGAACAATGTGCAACAATAATAATATGATTTACCAATATAAAATCGTATTTTTAGACAATATATGGTAAAAGATTGTTATTTTAAAAATTTGTTGTAAATAATTTTAAAAAATTGTACGAATTAAGTAATAAAATTATATATTTATTAAGAAAAAACGAAAATTAACAAGATGAGAGACATATTTCTTTATGTAAATAATAATTAACATTTAGAAAAGCTGCGACTGATATTAATTTTTTTAAAGTGACAACAAAATTTAATTAAAAACAGACGTTAAGAATGTAAAAAATTTTCGGGACATTAGACTGAACTTTTAAAAATAAAGTGCCTTGAAAATACCGTACTGTTATTCAAAGTCTTAATTTTGATGAACAAACTTAACAGAAAATTTTTCTTTTAAAAAAAGTATTTCCGCAAAAAGTGGTAGCACGGTAAATTTTATTTCATGAAAATTTGCAGAAAAATTTGAGTAATTCAATTCAATTAGGACAAGTGTCTAATTGTGATAAAACAAACGTATAAAGAATATTCATTTAAGCTTCAAATCGTTTTCATAGCAAACTGTTAGTTTAACACATATGATCATAAACTTTCCAAATAAATAATGGAATATACGATTATGTTAGTATGTAAAATTAAGTACAGTCATGTACGATCCTTTAAAAAATTTTTAGAATAAATTCAAACTTTTAGGTTTTCTTAGTTGAAAATTCTATTATTCGTTAACTGTACAGCTGGTCAAGTAAAGTTTGTCACTTCTACCGAGACATAACGTAAACTATGTTTGGATAAATTTTAAGTAGTTATCGGTGAGTCTACAGTTCATACTATAACTATATAGTTGTCCATCGATTGTGGCTTACTTGCTGTCAATGACTTTATTTGCTTGACATTCACGCCTTTCTTGCTTCTCAAATCCTAAAATTTACGAAGGTCTGGTCCAAGTGTTGCTCTTTTAAATTGTGTGAATTTTATTTTTCAAAACTGTAGCGAATTAAAGAGAAACGACAATGAATACAATGACATATTTCAACTCAAAAAAAGGTTTTCCAGCAGAAAATGATAGCACCATGATAAAGAGCAGGTTAAAATCTCTCGTTTTTAATTTTTTAAATTATTTTTTAAGATTTTTTCTAGTCCATACGTGCGAGTTAAACACAGTGTGCTTGAGTGTAAGATGCGCCGCACTTGCGAGGTGGCCCGACCCCGCTGAACGCGCACATATAAGGAAGCTATAGGCAGGCAAGGTAGGCATAGATTTGGACATAAAATAAGAAAGTAAAAGGGGAAAAAATAGATTTAGATTTACAAAAATCATGTTAGGTTTAAATGAATACATACCAGGATATATATGACAAATGGAGCAAGAAAGGGCTAGCCTAGAAATAGGCATAAGAAAAAGGGAATAAATTTCCTTTTTGCACAAACAAGAATGGAAAATAGCTGGTAGCCTTATTTATGACTAATCAAAGAAATATCAGACTTGATCAATAAAAAAATTCCAAAAAAATATTAAATACCTCTGACAGAGAATCATACAATATATCTATATACATGGGGCCAGCAACTGTTATATTGACACTGCTATGTGCTTGTTGAAGCGTTGAATTTTAATCTTATGCCCATAGGAAAAAGATAATGATCAAAGCAACAACTTCGAGCCAAAAAAAAATTAGCTTTTTTCATATAGATGGTTTATATTTTATCAAAACTAGCAAAATGTTTCTTAAACATGATATTTGGTTTAAAATTACAAGCTAATATATTTTTTGTCTTTATCTTCAGCGGTAGTCGTCAGAGCCCTCTGAAGACATAGTCGTAAGACGATGTTCAACGTAGACCGAGTCATGTGAAAATTATCAGTTTAATATGTATTTTTCTCTATAGAAAGTCCTTGTCCTGGCCAAACACGCTGACAGGAGATAAAGATATATATTTATATATGTACATGTATATATATATATATACTAGTGAAGCTTTGCTCTCTTTTCCCTTCGTTTGCTAGCCCCCATATTTCAATATTTTTATTCTCATGTCTTAATAATAAATAAGAAAATTTTTTTTCCACTTATATGCGTTTAAACATAGATAACTAGAGTGATCTCATGAAAATTTGCTAAACATTTGAATAAATATTGTCAATATATGAAAAAAAATTACTGATTTATCGAATATTTGATAAAAATTTAATACTGATAATGACTCTAATGGGTATTTAAGGTTATAATTGATTTATATATATATATATATATATATATACAGGGTGAAATGTTACGGTGGAATTTCCGGGAAATGGCGTGTAGAGTGAATTTTTCTGAATCAAGCCCTGTTGTAATTAATTTTGTGGGTCTAAAGGCTTTTAATGAGAAGAGATTGGAAATACTATGCAGGGCACATCGCACTGACTCACTTGGTTGACAACGCAGCTATTTAATCGGGGAGCCGGAGCACGGGACAGCGAGGGTATATAGAGCCCAGCGAGCAACGGTGAGGAATCAGTATCGGGCTGATTCGGGGAGTTGACGTCGGGTCTAACGATAGAAGCACACGCGCATCTTTGCCTTCACATGAATTGGTTAATAAAGTATAATACTAATAACGTGTTGAGATTGATTTCGCCTCATTGCCACCTAATCCCACGTTACAGAATTTAGTGCTAGGTGTGGGGTGGCAAATATCGCATTTTTTATGTGTTTTGTATTTGGCGCCGTTGCTGTTCAGGCTTATACGAATTCCGACGAGAAGCACATATAGTGCAGTGCCGCGAAAATCAATCTTGAGTACCGTAGCGAACCCGAACTAGACAAAGGATAAGCAAGTAGCTGTTTTTACGAGCAATTCTCAACAACGATTTGGATGTCTACTAGGCAGAAGGTCAGACCAACTAAGGGGAGAGCCGGCAAGATAGTCACACCTTATCAGAACCGGAGCGGTGCTTGTGCCCATCGACGGCAAAAAGAGGAGTACTAATAGGAGAATGATGACACTGAACATTATTATTCTGGCTTCGTGGATACTCTTTGCAAGGTAAGTGATCGTTCCACAGAAGTTTTTTTGGTTGTTTTATTTGTTTTTGGTTGTATTATCCCTTTTTCTCTAATCCCGGGACAATAAAAAAAATGAAATCGACCAAACGAACGTAGAACGATAGAAAGAATATTCAGCAAACTTAGTGTAGACACAGGAAACGACTGAATGCAAGAACTTGTACCCGTATTAGCTCGAGGATAGATAATTATTTTATCATCATTATTTACCCCATTTCACCGCCGAAAGAAAATACGGCGTAAAATTGGAATAGGCTAAGTAAAGAAAGACGAACTCCGCTCTATCACCTTCTTATTTTATCCCTTATCGTTCGTCTCGTCCGATTATTATGAAGCCGTTACATACGTAATCAAATTCGGCCCGCAACTTAGAGAATATATAAGCTTAACCGGAGATTCTTACCCACTGGCAACTAGAGACCAAATAAAGGTAGAACTAAATAAATGCTACAGCAGGGGATAATTGATCCTTCCACCTCCCCATACAGCTCAAACACTTGGATTGTAGCTAAACAACCGGGGCAGAATAATGAAAAAAGAGTAAGGGTCGTCACAGATTTTCGACTGCTCAATGAGGTCACGGTAGGATCATGCTATCCATTACCATTTCAGAGTGACATTTCAGAAAATCTGGCATATGCACGTTACATTACAGTAGTCAACCTCAAGTCAGGATTCTTTCAAATCAAAGTGCATAAGGACGACGCGCACAAAACGGCATTTTCAGGCCCGGATGGGAATTTTTGTGTACAAAAATGCCCATGGGGTGCAAAGACTCGCCGAGTACATTTCTAAGGGCGATTGCACTAGCACTTGCAGGTTTACAAGGCCATAAAATCAAAGTTTATCTTGATTACATAATAGTTTTTGCAACTGATCTCGAAGAGCATGAGAAACGTTCTATAAAATTATTAAAATAATTAGCAGACGCAAACTTGACAACTGAACCCAAAAAATATCAATTTTTGAAGAAGAAAGCAAAAGTGCTAGGCCATATCGTAGGCAACGGGCAGATAAAAACTGACTTAAAAAAAAATCGAGGCAACAAAAAAATATCCACGTCAGACGAACGCAAAAAGAGTAAAACAATTTTTGGGACTTGTAGGGTATTATAGGCGATTCAAAAAGGGTTCTGCAAAGATCGCTCAACCGTTATCCAAACTTTTACAAAAGGGCACGGAATTTAAATGGAGTGACCGCGAAGAGAAAGCATTCCGAATTCTTGTCAACGCACTGTGCAGCAAACCAGTACTTATCGCTTGCGATATGCAAGAACCCTTCATCGTCACGACAGACACATCAGATTACGCCATCGGAGCGATCCTTAGTCAGGGAGAGATAGAAAAAGATAGACCATGTGAGTATGCATCACGTTGCCTTAAAGGAAGCGGACTTCGTTACTCGACATACGACAAGGAGTAATCGGCGATTGTGTTTGTAAAAGAACGGCTTAGACCATATCTATATGGAAGTAAATTCACAGTGGTCACAGATCAGGAGCCGCTTAAGCACTTTCACCCGTCTAAAAAACCAGTCATTCGTTTCAACAGGCACAAGGCGGAACTTATAGGATATAAGTTCGAAGTCATTTACCGCCCGGGCATAAAAAATAGACCACCTGACGAATTATTGCGAAACCCAGTATTACAGGAGGAAGAGGCGAATCCAGAGCTATCAAGACAAGAATTGTAAGAACTAGCTGACCAACAAGAAAAAGGAGAAGAAGGCGATAGTGACGGACCAGAAGCAAGGGTCTACAAGTTTTGGGCAAAAAGAAAAGAGATAATACAAGGAAATACAAAGAAAGTCAAAATAAAATGCGCAGACTCAGATACATCTGACGATGAAGTTCGAAAGAAAAAACAACATTACGACGAGCCCAACGAGAATGAATCAGATATAAGCATCGATGGGCAAGCAGACGGCGAGGCAGACTCAGAATCAGAGAAACCTTACCTCGAAGAGCGCCCACTGAGATCACAAAGGCGTACAAGATAAGATACTGTTCTTAATATAAATAATGCGAATGGGAAGAAAACTGCAGCAGTAATAATCACACCGAGGGATGAAGTCATTTCGCAGGGACAAACTGTCGGAAAATTGGGCTACATAATGAAAGAACCAAGATTCCAAAAAGGGGTTATAACCAACGAGTACACCAGCAGTAGTACAAGCGAGGGAAAAGTTGCGAAAAATACGTAAAAGACAGCTCGACACCCTGCACCGACACAAACCGCAGTTCTCGGTTACACCACAAATATTCAAGCCTTCAAAAGAAATAGTAATAGCCAACTGCGACACGCCGCAAACTTTAAACCCAAACGCCGTAGAAGATTAAAAAGATCAGGGACATGGAGCTGAGAGACTGTCAGAAACTACAAAAAAAAAAGCATACTACCACGCCAGGTATGGAAGCAATAAAAAAGCTAAATATACACGACCTATTAGAGGGTATGTCAGACGAATTACGGGCACAAGTAATAGTTGATATCAAACGACATGAGGTACAAGAAAAACCGGGTATGATAATAGACGTATGTAAGCCTAAAGAAATCACGCCGACGGAAAGGGTACCAAACGATACGATCGAAGAAGAGAACGAAACAACGCATAGTGTGAGCGAAAAAAGGCCAACAGAGACAACTATACTCTCAGATAGATGGCTAGAAATTTTAAGCGATAAAACACGAAGAGAAGCAAATAAATGTGCTGTGCCAGACGTAGCATTTACTAAAATGACGGGGTTACCATACGACCAACCCGGAAACTGCCTGTTTCCGGCCTTAATATTATTAACATTAATTTGCATCTCGACATCTCTACTGACGAGCTACGGGTGATTTTACGTGACTTAAAATGGTTACGAAGGTGTAGGGAACCAGAAGTAACAGAGAAAATATTCAAATCACAAACAAGCTATGGTAATGGTGATTGCATATACATATTGTCGCAAGAATTCAAGAAAAATGTATGCGTACACTTCGCATGAACAAATGGTACATACCTTTACTCGCACTACATATCATCAGAACACGAGGGGTTTTACCACATACATCTAGAGGGTGTGGGTAAGAACGCACATTACACACCCTTAATACAATCATCTGACGGAAAGAAGCCAGGTAGCAAGCCGAACGGCAAGCCCCACAAAAATTTCCAAGATGAATATTAATGTAAGCAGGACAGCTATAGTGACGATGATAAGATGAACCGAGGTTGGTGAGAAAAGGTTAATAAAAGTCCTTAAAGACGAGAGCAAGACCAGTACGAAAGAAGGACAGACACAGATTAACATACCGAAAAATGAAGAGGAGATGAACAGCCGAAGAGCAGCGATGACGACAACCCTGAAACTACAAGAGAAGAGAGAGTAGAGCAGTTCAACGAATTAAGTAACGCTCTATGCGAAACAGAAAATGAAAACGAAGCTAATATAGCCATACACTCACCATCGATGGAGAATTTTAGAGTGTGCAGAAAGTGCCTGCCAACTGAAATACCACCATGGGCGACAAAAGAAGGGAAGGATCCACCCTTGTGCCAAAAGGTAAATAAAATCGAAAGCCATACTTTTAAAACTTTGGAAATTCTGGCAATTATTATGGTAACGGAAGCGGTATCCAATACGGAAGCCATCGACGCACTACACGAAAGAGGATACACTAATCCGACACGCATAAAGAGCGAATAAAGGAGCGTAAAAGAATCCTAATTGACAACAGTAAGGAGAATATCAGTTATGCACATGTACGTAAAGCAGCATTTCCAAGAAACGGCACTGAATTCAAACATTAAAAAATATATCAAGGCACTTAAAGAAATATAGTAATAAATAGAATAAAAACGATTGGGATCGTAAGGGGCCTAGCGATCGTCAATCTAATCCAGTGGGGATACTTTGTCGACACCTTTGAGGAAATATTTAAAGATGTTAGACTAGCAGCAGTACTCTATACAAACACCCTAAAAATTCCGCCAACGAGTCAGAGATTTAAAATCATTAGAGAGTACCACCAAGCAGCAATAGAAGGACACAGAAGCATAAACGAAACGAACAGCAGGATCGCAAAAGACTACCACTGGAGAGATATGCGCCTGGATTTAAGGTGAGTCATTCCAGGATGTTCCTTATGTCAGACGAAAAAACTTGTCAGAGTAAAAACAAAACAAGCCTTGCTTATTACCAACACACCGAGTAGACCGTTCGAAAAGATTTGTATAGACTTTTACGGACCTATCAGTAAATCCTCAGCGAATCAGTACACACACACACACTGTCTATGAAAGACTGGCTGACGAAATTTATCGTTCTCGCTCCCGTGAAAAAGGCAACAGCTGTAGAAACCGTAAGAGCGATCACGGATAAGTTCATAGCATACTTCAGGCCACCCGAACATTTATTATCGGACCGGGGCACTCATTTTATGAATAAGAGCATGGACGAATTTGCAAGACTGTTAAAAATAGGCAAAATGGGCAGCACAGCATACCACCCACAAACAAATGGTGCTATCGAACGAATGCACCACACACTCACGGAATACATAAAAACCTATGTAGAGCAAAACGATCAGTGGGACGAACATTTACCGATGTGTATGCACTCGTATAGTACTACGGACCATAAAAGCCCGGGATATTTACCACACGAACTTGTTTTCTGCCAGAGAGCAAGAACACATTCTAGTTTTAAAATATCACCCGGTGGCCAGACATCAGACGAATATCTTGAAGAGCAGGTAACAACACTGACGGAGATGAGAATCATTGCTGCAATGAATCAGATGCAAGCAAAGTACTGGTCAAAGTATTATGACGATCGTAAACTAAACACGAGATACTACCTCGAGGGGAAAATGGTTTACGTGTTAAAGGAACCATCAAAAGGAAAGTATGACGCAAAATATGAGGGTCCATACGAAATAGTCAGCATTCATTATGCAAAAAAGAATGTAACGCTTGAAAGACAAGACAAGGTAAGAATATGTCACGTGGTTTCGAATAAAAAAAGCATTCGTGGTAAAGGCGCCGCTAGAGAATGTAAATAGGGAAAGGGACATAAAGGTATAGACTTAAACATGCATCTTCGCTTAAAATTTCCGCGGCCCCTGGACGAACTTCAAAAATACAACAGATAATAGGAAAAAGGGAGAGAGTATAACGACTGATGTCAATATAGAAAAAAAAGCAGGAATAAAGTTAGCAAATAATACAGACAACGACAAGAATAATATGATTAGGTTGACAGTAAATAAAATGACATGCGGCATCAATTATCAAATTGCTTAAGCAAAGTACAAGTAGGGCGCATGGTACTACCTTATATAAACAATTCGTAAAGAAAAAGTGGAAAAAAAAGGCTAGTGAACTAATGCGCGTATTGTATTCAAATCAATGAATGGACCAACAGAATAAGCTATACATGTAGAAAAAAAAAAACAAAAAAAACACACAAATATGAAAACAGAAAAAAACAAAAGGATGCGAAGAGACAGAATAATAAAATACGTGGGCTTTCGATTTTGTTAGATCTTTTTTTTTATAATTTTTGCACATGTATTATTTTTTCCAATTACTCTTTATTTAAGGATCTTATCTATTTTTTTTTTTTCCTGTCCACGCTCTTTCCCCGTCCACAAGGTAGTCGCGCAGCAACTACCCTTTCCGTACGGCCCGGGGCAGGCTGCTCCTTCGGTGCACCGAGGACACAGTGGCAGCCTCCACAGGCCATAGGGCCCGGGGTATTCGTGGCATCCACCGTTGCCACTCTGGCGACGGCATACATTCCGTGGCCCTCCCGCTGGATTTAAAAAAAAAGAAGAGAAAACTAAGGCAGGCCGTCGGAAAATAAAACAACTATATGTACTTACGCGGATAGCAGGCCGCTCTTCCAACGGAAAACCGTCAGGATCATCCGTGGTAACATCAACCACCAGTATAAGAAACGTACCGCGGCACACGCAGCCGAGACTGATGGCGTACGACGCCCCCAGCTTCAGGACGTCGTAACGGGTCCGAAAAATGAGACCCGAGGAGGGCAGAGGCGGAGGCTGGGGACAGTTTTAGAACGCCGCCGCGAATAATTTCCCGGTTGGGCAACAGACATCGCAACATGCGACGCCACCGCGATACTTGTACCTCTGCACTGGCAGAGGCAGATCGTCAAAGGCCATCCCGGCTGACGCAAGGGGAGCGGCAGGTCAAAGAGCCCGTAAGGACCCATGACCAACTGTGTCCCTCACTATAAAAAAAAAGAGAAACGTCAGTAACGAACAAAAATAAGCCACAGTTCTTAAAGAACACAAAAACACCCACCGCCCCGTGCCGTGGGTCAGACAGGTAATCAGGGCCAACGCCGTCGGCCCCTCAAGTACCACGAGCTGGGCCTCACGCGTCTGCCCGACGAATGGCACCCGCCGGCAGATGAACAGGACCACGGACTATAAGTAAAACAAGAATGATACTTAAAAACAAATAGTACAGGAAAAAATAAAGGTATGTACGAAAATACTTACACGAGAGCAGTCACGGCACAGATAGTGACACCGGGGACCACAAAACCCGTCTTACGGGTATTATTGTGAGATAGACTTACGAAGTCGTGCAGCCGACGGACAAAATCAGCAGTAGAAAGAGCCATTGTCAACCGTATAAAAAAATTTTTTGCAAGAAATAAACGAGCAAAAGTTAAACCAGCACACACTGAGTACTATGCAGGCAGAAAAAGCGAGATGCACAGGAACAGAACTTAGCACATCAAAATCAGAATAAGCACTGTCGAATAGAGACCAAAACATCCAACAATCCTCACATTCCCCTTCTTTCGGAAAAGCAGAAAAGAGAAGACTAGCATGGGTATAATAAAACGGGTATACTTAGTGGGAAAAACGTGCGAGAAAAGCACCGATCCTGTTATAAATGACTCACAGCGTTGAGCGAAACGACAGAGCGAATGGGACACAACAACTCTATTACGATAAGCATAGACAGTTATTTACACACTTATATAAAAAAAAAACCTTTAGGAGAACTTCATAAATATTATATTCATTGATCATTATTAATTATGTACATAGGATGTATCTGCATAGTGTTAAAAGTCGGTAAATTTCAGTCAAACGTTTAAATCTTGAATTCTTTCTCCCTCTCAATAGTTTATATGCACTCCTTTCTAAAACATTCTAAATTAATGTAAAATATAGTTAAGAAAAGAATCGTATAGGATAAACAAAAAAACCAGCGAATATGGCAATATCATAGAAAGTCAATTAACAGAACGCAAGAGCGTGTTTGCTATATATAGACTATAAGCAACTCACAGGTACCGTGATGTGTAAGGGTAAAGCCACACTCCCGACTTGACCTGCGAGATCCACCTTTTTTTTGCGTCCATTAAAGTAATTGCTTAGACTATCGTCATTGTCTCTGTATAAAATTGTCTGTATGAAATATGAGGTTTCGGTAAAGTAATCAAAGACTACTTACTGGTCACATCTGCATGAATAAAATAGAGGTTAAAGAAAAAAAAATTTTCATAAATTAAAAAAAACACTTGCATAGCATAAATGAGGGATAGCTTGTAAGATAACAGGGTAAGGCAGTAACAAAAGATTATAGGACAAAAGGGAGGTACTCAAACAAATGTAACCAGAGGGCTTATGTATAATGGGAATATGCAAAAACCGCAAAAAGTCGCCTGTTTTTTGTTTTAGGATCGGAGTGATGCCAGTAACAAAACAACCGGGAGAAATGAAATTTATTGACAGAATTCCTGGAATGTTAGTCGAAAATTCAGGTCCGGTACAATCAATCGCGTAAACTTGAAAAATGATATGGTATGTCGACTTGAATCAATTGATCGAAGAATTAAATTCATTTCTGAGTGCAAGCAGGCGAGCAAAGTTGAAATGCAGAGTAGCGTTAAGAAGGGAATATGAATGCAAAATGCAAGTAGAGTAGGCCCTACATAAAGCACTAAGGGTACGAGAAAGAGTGAAAGAGGCCTACAGAGCCGTGGTAGGCCGGACAATTGGTAGTCGAATAGAAACAGCGCAATTACTTCAGGGACAGGCGACAGAGGCAGAAAAAAAGAAATTACAGGGATTGGTAGAATCAAAACTGACTAACACAACCCATACAACCAAGCAACTAGCGGATCAATTAACAGTTACAACGTTTGGTGATCATGAACAGGAGCTTCAGAGCATATAAAGGTTCGAAGATAAAGCGGGAAAAATAACAGAGGAAGGGTTTAAAATAGTTACGGAATTCATAGGTGGATATGAAAGAGTATCAGAAATGGTGTAGGAGTTTGAACAATTAACCGAAGAACTTGTAGTGAGATTCGGAATAGCAACGGATGCAATATATTTAGCTAGTCAGGGCGTGTCGCATCTACCAGAGACAGCATTGAGGGGTATGGCCGAAGCAAAATTTTTGTCGGAATAACTCAGACCAGATCTCAAGCTCCTGGGGGAATAAAATAAAACAACAGAAGCTGAGATTCGGGAAATCGCAGATATAGCTGCCTTAGCATTTATAAAAAAATTTTTACTACGTAGAAATACCATGAGTGACAAAAGAAAATCTAGATCTCCTTAGAATATCATCGTTTCCAACGGAACAAGTAGGATTGAGGTCCACGGATGTACACTCTAACGGCAAAAGTGTAAAAATTAGAGGTAGAAATTGTAAATCTATCGATTTACATTTTTCAAAAGAGGAAATTAAGAATTTTCTCTATAAGAAGAGAGATTTTAACACTTAACCACTTTTAAAGTAGTAGTTTAAAAATCTTACCACTTTCAAAAGTGTGAAAATTAAATTCACTCTTTTGAAAAGAGAAAATTTGAAAAAATCACATTTTTCAAAAGGGTATTTTAGAATTTCTCCTTTTCAAAAGTGTAAAAATGATATTTAATCGTTTGAAAGGAGTCCATATAAAAAACACACTTTTTAAAAGCTAATCTTTGAGTTTCCTCTTTTCAAAAGTGTAATAATGAGATTTAACATTTTAAAAGAAGTTCTTTTAAAAATTACAAACGTATATTTTAAGTTTTTCCCTTTCAACCGTATAAAAGTAAAATTTAGTCTTGTGAAGAAATTACATCTAATTTAGTAGTTTAGTAGTTGAGCAGTTAGTGGCGGTAAGATGGAAACATAACGAGAACACGATGATAGCATTATGCTTCCATTTTGCCGACAGTAACTGCTCAACTACTACACAAACTTAAAACATCGACAATGCTCAGCTGCCAAGCAAGGTGCTAAGAAGCTGCAAAATTTTGTGAATTAGGCCTCAGGCACCAATGTGAGAGGCAAATGTCGTTTTACCCCGTGTCTAGCACCTCTACCAATTTTTTCACCGTGTATATATATACACTTTTGAAAGTGTGATTTTTAAATGTACTTCTTTCAAAAGATTCAATCTCATTTTTACACTTTTATAAAAAGGAAAGTTTATAATACACTATTAAAAAGTGTGATTTGTAGTTAACACCTTTCGAACGATTAAATAGCATTTTACACTTTTAAAAAGGAGAAATTCTAAAATACACTTTTGAAAAGTGTGATTTTTCAAATTTCAGCTTTTTAAATGAGTCAATCCAAGTTTTACACTCTTAAAAGTAGTGAATCCTTTAAACTACTACTTTAAAAGTGGTAAAGTATTAATGTCCCTCTTCTAATAGAGAAAATTCTGAATTTCCTCTTTTAAAAAGTGCAAATAAGATGATTCTTAATTTTGAAAAGTGTAAGTCGATAGTTTAACACCTTCTACCTCTAATTTTTACATTTTTGCCATTAGAGCGTAGTATTATATCTACAGCCGACATACAAATACATAGCAAGCAGCACAAGCGCGAAAAGATTTGCGCCGACACAGCAAAAAGTAATATAGCAACGCAAGAAGCTACAAAAAATACGCATGTGTACACAAATGGAAACAACACAGGATGTAGAAGAAGACCACTCTTGCGAAATACGACTTATTTTGGGCGAGCCGGTGAAAAAACCAGAATAATGTCTAACACCTGGTTCTTCTTTTTGCTCTTATGCCAGCCTGACTCTTTTTTAATATTTGACTCTCCTTTACCTATACATATACTATATTTCTACTTTTTAAACGACATGAATTGCTAATATCTTGAATGCTACATTTAAAAATACCACTTTCTCGTAGTTATAACGTACTTCCACTCATTTCCTGCATTATAAATTTGATAGATTCTTGCTATTTCATACTTTTAGATATTATGTGTGCTAGTCTATAAGATATAAAGTATATTTTTAAATTCAACTATCCAAATTATTTGCAGATTCTTGAAACAGTTTACTATAATTTTGTCTTCTGTGTCTTTTATTTTTTTTATTTTTACATAGACATTATTTTATTAAATGATGGATATATCATTGTAAAATCTTTTTTGGTATTGCTATTGATTCCAATACTCCTCTATTGGTTTTCCGTATAACATGTATCATTATTGTCTCTTGACATATTTTCAACAGAATAATTTCATGCTTCTTTTCTTATTACCATCCCTTTTATTTTTTTGTTTTTATTTTTTCATAGCTCTCTAAAACTTGTTTCAAATTTTGCTTTCAGCTACTTTTCTTAGTTCTCTTTGGTTTGCTTAATTTTTATATCTCTTATTATTCTACATATGAATTTTGCGTCAGTTTTTAATTTTTAATTTACTCTTTTTTTCATTTTTCAAGTAATTAATGAATTAACCTATAATCCATATATTTGCTAAATTATTGTGGAATCATGTGTATCAAGGTGCAGTGATTTGTAGCTTTATAGATTTTATCAGTTATACGAGGGTGGTCCGATAAGTAATTAGCCTACAAAAGAAAAACGATAAATTTTGTAAAAATTTCTTTTTATTTTTCAACATAATCTCCATGTA